>VUQR01023336.1:14974-32151 GCA_015108515.1 Hemichromis elongatus | reverse complement strand
CCCTCCCGCTTCTCAGATTGTTTCTCTGCTGCCAGTATGGGAGTGTAATGTTGATATTATCCCAAAGGATTCTATTGATTTGGGCTAGGGTCATGAAAAAACAGTTTATGGTCAGGTTCTTTGGTTTCCAGAGGTCAGAGCCTGTGGTGAAACCAGAACTCTAGTGTTTCTGGATATAGCGGTATGCTTGCTGGGAACTATTGAGGAGTAAGAAGATTAATAAAAAGTGGGTGATACACTCGCTTCTCACTGCTGAGGAAGTATTTTTTCTACAAATCGTGTCTCTTAATCAACACCAGTTTAAGCAGCATCACGTTTATATATTTTTTTCCCTCTAACACTAGGAGGTGGTTTTTCCCGCTATGTTTGATAAACTTTTATATTATTTTGGCAACGATTACTTCGCTCAAAAGAGGAGATATTCACAGGTTTTATTAGTAAAAGTCAAAATTTGTCAAATAAACTTTTTCTCAAGTTTGTAAAGGTTTTCTTTTCAAAACTGCTGAGGATTCAGTTACTCAACCACAATATGGTGAAGCTGGAAGGTTCTGAATTGAATCTCCTCATTGTAGTTTGTATCGTCTTGCTTGCTGTCCTCTGGGTACTCCATCTAACTCCTGCAGTATAAAGACTTTTTTATTCAGTTTTAATGCTTGTTTATTCCAAGCTAAAGAACTTAAGGGCATAAAAAAGGGTGCTGTATAAATGTGTTAAAAGGTGAATATGGCTTAGTACTTTCAGTGATCAGTAAGACTAGAAAAGCAGCTTGTAAATGCCAGCACATTCCTTTCCATTTTATCAAGCTCTACAAGAACCAACATCAAGCTTTTGCCAATTTGCAGGTATTTGGTCTTCAGATTTAGATGAAATGCACTAATGTGAATTTAACACTCACCAGGCATTATTTTCCAAACTTTATTGAGAAAAGTTCTGACATGACCTCTCTACCGTCTACCCAACTGAGCTGCTTTAGCTTTTGTTGTTTTTAAAACTGATCCACCGCAGACAGCAGTGTGTTTTCAAAACCCCAGCCTTCTGTACAGATACAAAAGTTTTGGTTATTTGACTGCTGTGATTCTGCAGCAAACAACAATGGCTTGTTCAGGGGCTAAACAGCATATTACACCAACTCTCAACAATGATAATCCTCATAATCTAAATGTAATTATTTTTCTTTTACTTTTTTGGGAGGAGAAGTAGCTTTTAAATAACTTAAATGCTGCTTGTGCATGCTTAGCATGATTGGACCAGTCACTTGTAATGCACCATCTTAATCAGCAATTTTAATGGCTTAGGTCCATCTACTATGGAAGATCCTTGTCCAGGCAATATTGGGTAATGAATACTCTAGATCCAGCCTTTTTCTTGATAGAGAAAAATATGTCTTTGAGGCTCATTAGTCAAATTATACTAAGAGTATTTTCAATTAATGAACACTTAAATGTAGCGTACCAGTAGAGACAGTATGTCTAATAGCCCATCGGTCCAGTTCCGAGATCAAGAGTCGAGATCGAGACATAAACATCCTAACCGGTATTGATCAACTCTTACTGCATCTAAAATAAAAGCCAACATGTAACATTCGGAATTAAAAAAGTACTCAGATACTCAACCACAGCTCGATGATGCAGTGGTTGGACTGGTGCCTCACAGCCAGAAGGTTCTGCATTTGAATTGAATTGTAGTAGAGTTTGTATGTTCTTGTTTGAACAAGTCAAGACCCCATCTGTTGTCATTCTCTTAGGCAATGTTATTTTTAGCTTTTTAAAAGAGTTAAAGTACCATGTCTGAATTAACTGATTCATATCATGATGTTCATTCAGAGTGCTTTTTGTCTTTTCAAGACATCTTTATCAGCTACCCTTTTAGGGATACATTGTGGCTTCAGAATATTTTAAGTGAAACAATGGAAGATTATTACGTTGTGATTGAAAATGCTAATTACTTGAGCTCTGTGCATATCAAATTTAATAAAGTAGAGCCATTAAATTATAAGTCTAACAACACGCGCACGCGGATGCGCACTGAGTTATTGAGTTAAAGGTTCATTGAGTTGGACACCAATGATATGAACTTTTCTTTGAGAACTGTTTTCAAAAACATAAGCGCTACCACTCAAGGATTAAAAATACATATGTTCTTTGAAGTACCTTTACTGCCAGGAAAGTGTAATTGTTATGATTGTAATTTCTATGAAACAGTTTTACATCACTGTCAGACTTCAACCTTGAAATCTATTTCAAGGTTTGTTTTTCTCATTTCACCTCATTGAGTGTTTGGAGTATCTGTCTCTCTTCTCCAAATGAAATGATTCCTGCTTCCGGGCCAAAACTACCCCATGTTTAATATGGCTTTTGTGTTTTTAACATGTTTTAATCCTTTATATCTTGTTCTTTTTAATCTCAAACCCCCCTAAAAACAGTCAGTGATCACTGTCGGCCTCTCTCGGTTTTTATTACCACTATTTATTTTTAAGCTCAGTTTTTAACACCTTACAATGTAACTACAGCCCAGCCAATGCAACAGTATATTAATGACTAACCTGGTATTGTGTATCAGTTATCTCAGTTGTTCTCCTGGCTAAAGTTTGGTCCATTTACAGCATCCTGTATGCTTTTGTCTCTAACCATCGGGAACCCTCCAGTTGGCATTTATCCAGTGGAAAAAAGTTAGCGTTCATCCTCCTGCTTCATTGTGTATAGCTGTGTAGCTAGCGATCACGTAGCACATCGTTATATATCAGCTAGCCCAACTTGAGTAATCCTACAAACGTTACTGCCGTTTACTTTCCTGTCTTCATTTATGTTGGAAGTAATAGCAGAGCTGTACGTCTTAATTTCTTTCAGAAAACTCTCACACAGCACATGGTATATTATATTTAGGTGGAAACTAGCAAGCTAACTTTCTGCTAATGTCTAACTATGTTAAATTGAATAAATTCTGTTTTAATGGATGCCTGGATCTTAAACTTAATTGTTACACCTCGTAGAGCAGCCACACTGATCATTTGATTACAGATGGAAGTATTTAGACAGTTTTTCAACTCTCAGTGATCCCGCAGTGATCATTTGACTTAGGGACCTACAGCGGAGTTTGGACCCAGACACAGCTAATGACGTCAGACTTAAAGACCGGATAGCTTCCTTGTTTTAATAACTATAGGCTAATAATAACTAATATTTTCAGTCACAAAGTCAGAGTCACACAGGAGAGTAGAGAGGAGATTATTTTTTAAAGAAAAATAAGAGATTAATAATACAAAAGAAGAATGGTTCATGCATTTGAGGCAAAAAAAACCCCAAACTGTTCTTTTTCAACTGAAATTTGTAGATGGATCATTAATATTCCTACAGCCAATACAGTATATAAGGTACGATGTGTGATTACATTTCTTCTGGTAATGAAATGTAATTGCTTTTGGCAGGAATCACTCTACTGATTTACAGAATGTGATTTAGCATTTTCCGGAATCTAATACATATGAGAGATTTTACGCCATTATTCGGTCAATCAGTCTGTGAGCTCAGTTTACACTGAAAGCTCAGAATCAGCGGTAGCTTGCTGTTCTTAGACTGCCTCTGGTTTTTGCAACAAAAAAAATCTGCTTCTTTCATGTTCACTGTGCATTGCAGGAGAGCAGCAAGCTTCTCTTTTCTCTAGATAAATGAGCTAGCTTATTACTTCCCAAACTGGCTATTAGCACAGCTCACATTGTAGGAAACCAGCAACCCAGGGATGAACACAGTGGTGATGATTTTGCCTCCGAGTTTGGTTTAGGCATACATGATGCTTTTTCTGCAATGTCTCTTCATGTGTTTTGTATGGTACCTTGGTCATGTTAAAAACGGAATCTTAAAATTGGTAAATTAGTGCAAATTATTTTGCAGAGCTTGCACAAAGTAGAAGCAGTGTTATATTCTTCGGTTTGCATATGGAGCCTTTTCATTTATTGTCCTGTTTTTAGTTGATTGCTGTAGTGCGATATATAGTACAACATTAACGCCACTGTGTGCTTGGAGAGTGAATGTAAAGCGAGTGTGTTTCATTGTTGTGCTGAAAATGTGTGTATCGCTGCCAATAGATGCCAATAGTCTCATTGTGTAAGTATCAGTGTAGCAACAGATCCCTGTGGAGATTAAACACAAGAATCCATTTACTTCAAGCAGGAGTGGCTGCAGATAGCATGTGCAGCCTGTTTTTGGCTCTCTGTCAGTATAGTCCATCATTAGAGTCTTGGCTGACGAGGAAAGGGAAAGTGGCTGGTGCAGCTTTTCCTCCTTCTACAAAATAGACATCCTAGCCAAATTTTATTACTATAATCGTCATGTTACAAAAAGATTAAAAAAAAAAAAAAAGATTTTAATGCGGAAAAAGAAAAAATACAAAAAAAAATGTATTTACATACTAATACAGCTACATACTAAAAACTGATAAAAGGGATTTTTGATTATCACTACCAAATTCTTCTTTTCAGTTTATTGACCAGCAATGTTTCTTTCGCTTCTGTGTATTTAGGGAGGTATTGTTCCAGAAGTCGAGTTATAATATGGTCTGATGATCTCTAATAACTGTCCCACTGATATTTTGTTTGCAGGGTGGACTGAGGAACAGTAAGCATGAGTGTACACTTTCTTCCCAAGAATACGTCCATGAACTGCGTTCTGGCATCACAGAGGAAAAGCTGCTCAATTGCCTGGAATCCCTCCGAGTGTCTCTCACTAGTAACCCTGTCAGGTTAGTAAATAACATCACGTCCTCACTCCCAAAGCTAGAGGACAAATTGTTGGTATATTACAACTTTTCTAAAAGATTTTATTATTATTGAAAACACATTTTTGCTGTGAAGGATTGCTGTTCTGATGATTTTAGGTATTACTGTCCCCACACATTATGCACTTTCTCCATAGTTTTCCCTCTAGTCCTTAATAAACAAAAACACATAGATCACACACAGTCTGTACGTTTATTGTCTAGGTTTTTTTTTTTTTGTTTTGTTTTTTTGTTATTGGCAACTCTTGATTTTGAACTCAAAAAGCAAGCTTTTTCTAATGAGCACATCTGGCTATAATAATAGCTTCCTACCAAACAAAAGCAAACAAACAAACATAAAAGGAGACTTTTCTCTAATCCTGTGTGAACCTGTATCACTTTTGGGTCATTTGTTACGAGGCTTTTTTCCCTAGCCATTTCTATAGTAGGTAACTAAATTCTGCCATCTCTCCTGTAAACGAGATCTTCAATCATAATTTGGTCTCGCTGGTGCAATACACACTTAGGCTTAGTGACAGCAGATTGCCTAAATTATTTACCAGCCCACTGTTGAGGAGCCGTTTCCTAATGGGAATCAATGAGTGGTGCAAGTAAATGGTCACTGTATAAGTGGAAGCATTTTTTTGTTGACCCTGCATACAGAGAACAGACCTGGCAGCATAACCTCAGAGGAGCTTTTATCTAATCTGTGTGCTACTACTGGCATTACTGCTCCATCCCTGCATTAACCAGTTTGAAAGCAAAGGCAATAGAGTTACATGCTATTGCTCAAATTGTGCACAACAGCTGCTTAATACACCCATTTATATACGGAAATGGATACAGTGGAACTTTTCATTGACAGCAATTCTCCTCTTCAACTTGAAACTCAGGTGATTTACCTGATATGCGTTTGAATTTTTAAGCACAAGAGTATTCAGGTGGCTAAAAAGACAACATCATGTGACACATGTTCAATGTCATGTTCTAACATATAAAGGTTTGAGCTTGAAACAAATGAAAGTCTTCATATAATATGTAACAACATGAATTAATAGCTAAGTAATTATCCCTAGAGTGATTGCATTCTGTGGAGTCACTGCCCAAAATCTCCAGCAAGCTGTAGGGAGTCAGCCTTTCCACTTAGAAAGGCCAACTGGTGCCTAGGGGTTCTAACTGAGGCCAGGCCTGCCCTGTGGGTGTTTTTAAAACGGCTGAAACTTTGACCAGCTTATGAGTGACCCGTGCTTTATGAAAAACTTGCCTCCCACGGATGACTAGACCTATCCAGGGACCCATCTTTGGATGGTGATTCTGGGCAGGACTGAGCAAGTGTTGTCCCCTGCTTGTCTTTACAGCTCTTATTATTTTACTCTTGAAGCATGAATAAGGTTACCTCTAATTAATATGAATGTACTTAATAGTTATGGATCACAACACACAGGAACTCTGCATTTCACTCACACTATGTTAATGTAACATTTGGTATAGTTTGATTGTATGTTAGCATATACTGGAAGTAACCATGAAATAGGTGCAATGCAGTTGGTTCATGTTTGGTTTTTAGTTGCACCTCAGACTAATGATCCACTTGAATGCTTTTCTATATTTGTATTTTAATCAGTTATTTAATTATTATTTATTTATGGTATTTTTACTTCAAAGTACAACTTAACAGTATAAACAGGAAGGAATCATTAGTGTATATCTTAGAATTACATGTGATATAAGAAGTGCTGTTTAGTGCTGTGCTACAGTTTTAGGGAAAACTCCCGGATTTCAAAATATTCATGCCATGACTCGGTTTTGTCTGTCGGTTACGCCTATACAGAGAAAATGCAACAAAAATTTATTGCTTCACAAAACTCTGAAAAGTGGAAAGTGTCAGGTCAATAATCCAAATTATCTTCTCGCATTTCAAAGCAAACTGTGTTGTTGTGCTTTTGTTCCACAGAACATCCCTCTGCATTAACGTTTGCATCTTTTTAGCATCTTGTACGACCAAGCATATCAGTATTTAGGCCATGTGCATCTGCTGTGCCTGATAAAAAAAAATGCTTTTTTTTTTTTTTTTGTTTAGAAGTGAGTCTTTTTTATAACTCTCAAATATAAATATGAATTAAGAGCGCCCACGATAAATTGGTTGTGGCAGATCCCACTTATCCACCCCATACGCAGTGTTGTACTCAGCGTTGTGATCTCAGACATCAATGACGCAGCATCTCCTCCTCTGATCCTGAGCTCTGGGCAAGCAGGCGTGTTGATAACCATAAAGGAGCCAAAATGAAAATGAGGAGAAAGTTTGATAGTAGCTCGTTTTTTTTCCCAAGAAGGCTAAAAATAAAAACAACTAGGTAAATTTTATTAGGTTTAGAAAGGTTGTTTGTTGTCGTTTGAGATAACGTGGCCTCAGTAACATATGTGAGTCTTCTATAATTACTTTAATCATCCGCTAATAGTTTAATCTTTGGATGTTTTGAACATGGCAAGAACATGAGATATTTTAGTCTAGGAATTGATTCAACATTTTCATGAACATGTCACCAAACATTGATGTACTTAAAGCAGATATTGGTGTATAAGAATTCAAAATGTAGGAAACTGAAAAACAAAAGACACAAAAAGACTTTCCATGAGGCAAATGCCTCCCAGTCTGTCTCTTTACTTATTTCCTGTAAATTTCAAACGCTATTTTAGATTTATGACAGATAAATGATCATTTTAAATGAAAACAAACCCACCCAAACATTGCTTCTTTTAACATAAATATTAATGCAAAAACGAGATAGAAGTCTCACCATCAAAGTGCAGTTGTTCTTCACCGTCAGTGCTTACCATTGCTTTTTGTTTTTCCCTCTGATGTTTGGGAAGGCTGCTAATTTGCTCCCAGAGGCCTGTGTTTGTCTAATAGTTTAATTGGCTAGGCTGCGCACCTGTTTGGCAGCACAGGTGGCCACAGGGCCATTGTGCTGAGGGCCTTATCTCCCAGGCAGTCCCACACAGGTGTGTGGCATGCAGCCTTTGCAGATCCACCCACAGATGGCATCGCCTGGAGCATCCAGTGCCTTCTCTGTTTCCACTCTCTTTTTCTTCAACTGCCATGTTTTCCACTTCTCTTTCTGTCAAAATTTCCCCAGCCAATTATTTATCCTCTACTTCATTCTCCCCCTTTTAATTTTGTCATTTGGATACTTGCTTCTTAATTTAGAAATGTCAGATTGACTAGCCACTTTTCATTAATTTCTTAATCCACTGATGTGAAGAGAGATGCCAACTTACAGAAAATTACCACCCCGTTATTTTCTCATTTTGAGAGGAAAGAAATCCTGCGGTGTTTTAACCCAACTTTTCCCACTCATGTCATTGCTTCTTTGTCTGTTTTACCACATGCGGAGACATTGATATGATTGAGATAGTTCTGCATTATTAATATAGCAGTCGACGGAGCCCCGTTTTTTTTCGCCAGTACTGCAAATACTCTTCTTTCATATGTTTAGATTCTTTGCATCAGGTAGTTTAAGTGACCTAATCCTACTCCTAATGTTACTCTATTAATATACTTTTAAATAGAAAAGAGGAGGGGGATTTAAGTGGTTATCAGCACAAGAGCACATTTCCATTGTCCAGGCTTTTTAGTTCCCTCAGTCTTGCCTTCGGCATTACACTGTGACTTTGTTGAATCCCTACAGCTACCTCCATTATTAGATCTGCTGGCCCTCAGATCCCTAAGACATATTTAACCAAAATTGAACGGGGCTCCTAACTTTTCATTATGTGAAATCTTCACGGTACAAGTCAGACATTTTATCTAGAGCATTTACTTGTGGGGTCTTTTTGTGGAGGCGGGAGACATTTGCTGACACTAGAGTTTCTCTCTGTGTCTGTATATTCAAGGTGTGGGCTGTTGTGATGATCTCGCTGCTTTGCCACAAAGCGTGTTTTTTGAGTCTGAATCAGTTTCACCAGCTTTTCCCAGGTGAATGCTTGTGGCTGAGCACTGAGGGTTGCATGGAACAGTAGTAATGGGCTTTTTATGGGCTGGGGAGTTGCAATGCCTGCTGACATAAAGTTGCTCATCCTGTTGGCTGTCTGTCCTACTGCCCAGCATGATTAAGCAATGAACAACACACTGAGAAACACTGACATCTCTGCCAAGGACATCACAGTGCCCTGCATCTGCTTTCCCCCCAAACCATTAAAGTTTACAGCTTAATCTACGTGTATTATTTCATATATTGTTTAGAGATGTTATTTTGAGACATTTCGTCAAATTTCACCTGCAAAAATATATTAATATACTTGAGGTTGTTTACACTTTACAGTCTGGCAAAAACTCATACAAAGTCAATTACAAGGTGTCAAAAAAGCCACTCCCTTGGTATAAAAGTTTTAAATGTAATAGCACTAACCGGGACTCTATATGCCCGAGTCTTACTCCCTCGGCCCTTTCTGTTTGCTTCATGTACAACAGCCAATTAACACCAGCACGCAGAAGCATATCCATCTGTCCTTCTGCTGTTGTGGCTATTGAAACAAATGCAAGCATCTAAACAGCTCACAGGTTGTGTAAACCCCCTCGACAGCTTAGGCCTGAAATCTTGTCTGGCACAAGTACAAAGTGTGAATAGTGGCCCTCAATAAGACTGCTATGAGTTAACACTGCACTGATGAATGATTCTTGTGTGAGAATTCAGACACAGTCGACATCAATGAGATAGCTCTGTCAGACTTAGATTCTTCACAGAGATGAATAACTTTCAACTCTTGTCATTTTTGATGTGGAAATATGGCAGCGAATCATCCATAATTAATCCTCTGTATCCACTTTGTTATCCTCGATAGTCTTTTGTAAGCTTAATCAGACTTCTTGTCAATTTGATTTTTTTTTTTTTAGACTTAGCATAAAAAACAGCTGTCCCTGCTTAAGTTCAGGGGGATGAGTTAGCTCGGGACACAGTTGAACTTTGTGGATTAGGGATTATTTCTTTCCATCCAACTTTGTGGAATAATAGAAATATAGCAATTTAACTCTCCGCCATGAAGTGCTATCATCTTCCGCAATGGGATGTGGTTGATACCACAGCAAACAAGCACGTTAGTCAAAGCTTTCCAGTGTGGTCATTTTCTTTGCAATTGAGAGTCTACCGAACTCAGTCACCTTCAGCTTCTCCAAAAAGTTTACTCATCAAGGAGGAATAAAACTGCAAATGACATAATTGTTTAGTAGAAACCTGAAGGTAAAACATGTTACTGCCTTCTGTTGTTTCAGAATAATTTCATTCATTAGAGAATGCATTTTTGCTTTTTACTTTGACGATAGTACGAGCATAAATCATTTAGAGCAGTCAGAGTTTTATTTGACTGTTAAATTTGGCACGAGTGTTATGACACTGTCCTCTCAGTGGACGTGAGAAGGAGTGAGAAATGAGCAAGTTAACTAGTTTGTACCCTTGCGGCTGACTTCAAAGTTGATGTTTGCCCTTCTTCTTCGCAGGCAATGAAAATGATTTTGGAGACATAAATGTCCTCAGTGTCTGCGTATATTTTAAGAGTGATGCCTATTTCATTTTATGACACCATCTGTTAACCTCCAAGATAGCCATATCTGTTACAGCCCCAAAGTGATGCATACATAATTCACACATATCTGATTTGAATTTTATATTGATTTTGTTGGAAACTATTTTGCTTCAGCATCGAAAATAGCTGTTAGATATAGGAAATAACCGACTATAAGTCTATAATTACTGTTCTTTGTATTCGTTCTTACACATTATTCATAGCTTATGGTTCATTTTATTCTTTTTGATATAATGTGATATATAAAATTCTGGTTTAGTTATGTATGAAGTATTTTAATATTATGGTTAAAATAAATATAACCCAGAAATATCTGTAACAGACCTGCAACTTTATGTACACAAACAAACATCCTAGAAGTTATATCAAATCTGTGGACAACTCTCATAGTGACACACTTTCTTTTATGCGTATGAATAAAAGGATTTATCACCTTACGTGACCTACAGAGCCAATCCTTTCTGCCTCAGAATTTAGTAGAGCTGCAGAGCTGTCCTAATGTTTTACTAGTTGTCTGCGGATATTAAATACTGGCACAAATTCTGGTGAACATGTTCTCAAAGGTGAACACTGATACTGCAATTACATCTCCTCTAAAAGGTGGCAGCAACAAAAGCTCGAACAAAATGGCAACTTAATGACTTTGAAAATAGAATTAGTTCTTTCGGGGAAGTGCTTGCCATTGCATTTCCTTCGACTTGAAAGATGAAGCTCATCTTTACAGAAGCCTGAGGAATGTGTTGATACATTGCATCAAACCTAATGGTCCATTCTTTAATCTTCCTCAATAAACACAGCTTTACACAATGCCACACAGAACCCCCCCCACTGTGTCCAGCAGTGTTTTTAGCAGTAATACTGGTTTCCGAATACCTTCAGGTTGCAGCGATGCTATGTTGGTGTGTAGGTATTCTTGGTGTTGTTCTGGGGATAATTAGAAAATTCAAGAGTGTTTTGCACTCCGTGGGGAGTCATTTCAAAGTATCTAGGGAGCATGGCGTGCTGTCAGCGCTCTGATAGAGACCTCCACTCTCCAGCCTCACACTCCTTTCATGTTCTCACACACACACACGCGCGTGCACACGCACGCATACTTTCAGTTCCACATTCACCTATGTGGTACATCTTTAGTCTTTGTTAAAGCCATGTTTCAGTATCAAGCTGAGACTTGAATACCATTACAAGTGCAAAGTGCTCCCTTTGAGTACTGCACTGTTCTTGTTCCTGCACTTCCTTGACTATGCCAGAAATTACATTTGTGGAGTGCTGACACTAGGTATATTGTCCTCAGACTGTATTACTTACTTTTGTAGCACTATGAAATAACAGTACAGTCACAGATGACTCTGTGGACAGCTCTTCTCTAATTTAATCCAACTTTTTTTTTATCATAAGAACAATTACACACAATTGTAACATGTTCTATGCTGTGATACATTATATTTAAGAGTTGTTCTAGCCAGCAGGAGTTAAAGACCAAAGATATTATCGAGACAGCCGAGCAAAGTGGCAGCACGGATGGGAAAGGTGCATGTTAGCTGAGCTCTGAAACATCCTGCCTGCTTGCTGTTCTCTGTCAGGTTCAGCACAGGTCAATGATTTTGACTCAATTTGTATGTATAAATGCCAGATGCTGTATGCACACAGTTTCCATAATACCTCAATATGTATTTCAATCTCTTGGTAGTTCACCTTGCCCACCCCAATGCGCATCTACAGTGTCTTAAATATTTAACTTAGTTCTGTGTGAAGGAAGGTTTCTATGGTAAAGGATCAAACAGCATTAGAAACAGGCTGTAGGAGTTTAAGAATTATTTTGTAGGATTAAAACAAATGTTTTTGTAGGGGTGGGCAGTATAAATTTACAGTAGAAACAACTTGAATATGGCCAGTGGTAGAGATTTTGACTATACCGCTCTACCACGATAACACTTGTTGATGGTGCTGCAAATTATGCCAGGCGACATAAAAGCAAAGAGACGAAGCAGTTTTTGGAATATGGGGAAAGCCAAAAACTGTGCTTCCTCCACTTCCGTACCATTGATTCATTAATGTTGAATTCCCTCACAGCTGCCTAATTCCAGTGTTGTTGCAGTATTTTAATGACTAACCTCATATTGTGGATGGATTATCTCAGTTGTTCTCCTGACTAAACTTTGGTCCGTTTACAGCATCCTGCCATGCGATTGCATTTGTCCCTAACTATCGAGAACCCTCACGTTAACTTTTATCAAGGGGAGAAAAAGCGTTCATCTTCCAGCTTCACTGTTTATGTTATGCTAACACAGCTGTGTCGCTAGCAATCACGTAGCACATCATTATATACCAGCTAGTCCAACTTAAGTAACCCTACAAACGTCACTGCTGTTTAGTTTTCTCTCTTCATTTATGTCAGAAGTGATAGCAGAGCTGTATGTTTTACGTTTTTCAGAAAACTCTCAATCAGAACATGCTATATCATGTTTAGTTGCAAACTAGCAAGCTAACTTGTTGCAACCTTCTAACTCCGTTAAATGCAATAAATTGTGTTTTCATGGATACCTGGATATTAAGCTTAATTAATACACCTGGTAAAGCAGCAACGCTGATCGTTTTAATAAAGATGAAAGAATTTAGACAGTTTTTAACTCTCTGATGCCACAGTGTTTGTCTGACTTTGGGACATGATGTGGAGTTTTGGACCCAGATTACTCTGCAAGGCTCCTGATTAGGTAGCCGTAATGCTCCGACAATCCATCAAGTGGTGCGGCTTCGTAGCTTACCAAAGTTGTACTAAAACATTTTTTGACAGATTTTTGAGCGCCGTGTACCATATAAAATTGATTCGAGGATAGTAAACACAACCAGAATTGATACATAAAGGATACTTTCGATTTTTGAGAAAATGAAACGATTTTAAGTTTGTCTTATAGTGCGGAACATATGATATACAGATGACAATAATATATTGTGATATATATCGTTACTACAAATGCTTCAAATTACACAGCGATATGGATTCTAGGCCATTTCGCCCAGCCCTATGTTTTTGTCATTGACCCCTGCTGGTTACAAGCTGGTATTGACTTAATTAATCAGTCTTTCCACAGTGATATATTATAGAAACTTCAACGTGTGTGCAGATAATGTATGACATTTGTAGCCAAGCTACAAAATAATGTGGCTCTGGGGACAGGAGTGTTAGTTGCTCTGTTTATCTCTATGTTGGTCCAGTAGCAATACTTCATCTCTAGGCTAATGAGTCAAAACCAGAGCCAAAAAAGATAAAGGAGCAGCATTGATTATCATATAGTGTGTGCTAAGATCTGAGAGCACTCCTCAACAATCAGCTTTGAGAACAGTCGACACAATGTGCAAGAAATCAGTTGTATTGGAGTATTTCCAAGCATCAAGACTGGGTATTCCCAGTCACAAGTGGTAAGTACCCACCAAAGGGAAGTAGAGTGGAAGGACAAACCACAAAATGACATCAGAGGGTTGGAGGATGTGATAAACTGTAATATACTAGAAAAAGGAAGGACAAATGTTGATGTTTTTAATAGTTATTTGTAGAAAGCATTTTGCTTAAGTGTGTAGGGAACAGAAAGATAATGTTCATATTTAATTTCTGTCATCTGATATGCACTGTGCTTTATAGGCATTTAGGGTGGCTTTTATATTGATCACAGTGTAATGTACCTCCATGTTTGGCATGATAAATCGCTAAATAGACACTGGAGGTGCTTGGTTTCAAGATTTATTTTTCAGACCTATGTGTTGCATGGCACTTTGGCCCTAAGTCCAGATTCTGTAGTGGTGAATAGGTCAGTAGTCCCAAGGAGGAACAGTTGTATACCTCGGCCCTGTAATATAATATGAAAGATACTTTACAGACACAGAAGCTTTCAGTAACATAACCCTTCACTAAGCCCTGATAAAATAATAAATCTGGTCTATAAACTGAAATCAATACACACTCGGTCTATCCAAACACAAGACCAGTGATCGGACAAACAAGGTGGGACAGTGTCTGCCTCTCGCTGCTTCTGACAATGTCGAGTCACTTAGAGCGGCTGGTGATGTGCAAGTGTTCTTCTCTTTATGTAGTAACACTTCCCACATGACGTATGTGGAAAACTCTACACGTTCTTTATTCTTTCTTTTCAATTCAATAACATTCAATAACATACAAAAGTGTAGACAGTGACAACATTGTCCTAAAGTACATCTGCAGCTTGTTTGATTCCTTTTTTTATGTATTATCTGAGGATTCAGAAGTACAGTCTAAAAAATAAGTTACAGCATATCTTTCAATCGAAATACTATTAATTTGTAAAGGAAGCGCTCTTGTATGGTATAAAATATAGCAAATATAATAACAGAAAGGATTTCACGTGAGCTGCAGAACCAAATATAAGAGGCATAGACACTGGTTGCATGTATATACCATATGTCACCCATTATGTTAGTACATGTTATAACATAACTGCTCTTTTAACTGGAGTCCTGAGAAAAATCTACAATCTAGTTGAGACTTTATGGACCTGAAATCTTCATCGAACATAAATCTTGTTAGTAAAATGTAGTTCATTTTGAACTCTTGTTTGTTGGATAAACTGTGAGAATTTCAATTTTCTCGCAGTTAACATAACTGCAACATAATTGTGTCAAGCTAACAGAACCCCTCCCCTTCAAAAGAAAAAAACAAAAAAAAAAAAAAAAAAATAAAATAAGAAATTGCTTCCCTAAGACCAACCATGAATTTTTCATTTTGCCTGGGGAATATACATGATTGCAGAAAGTAACACAATTTGGTGGCACTTAACTAGAGGATTATAGCCATCAATATTAGATGAACAAGTTCGCCCCCAAGTTAATGAAATTTTTAGATGTATTCCCACATTAGGAGACGAAACTGATGAGGGAAAGGATCTCATCTCATGTTGTTTCTGCGTTAAGGTACTTTACATTTGACCAAACACGAGCCTTTGTCCATATCCGTAGCACACGTTTTGTTGCTCTGTTTACTAACTCTGAAAGTATTTTGTATTAAAAAAAACCCTGTATAAATCTGTTACAGAGGGTGGCATCATTATTATTACTTTATTATTACCATACTATAATGGAACGAGTACAGTTATTTGTTTTAGTTGCTGTAATAGTATGCTGTCCGTTCAGGTAAGTTCTCTGATGAACAGAAAGGGGGCATTTCATAGCCTAAGGACAAACACTCTAAAAGTACCATCTCTCATTTTCTTAGTGGTAACTTTGGGGACATTTGGAAGGAAACCTGTAGCAGACCTAAGGGTATACGTGAGGGGACAGAAAATGATAGACAGTCTGGGATGTAGGGAGGACTGAGAAACATTTAGTGCCTTAGAAACCTTTAGGGGACTGCATTATGTTGCAACCTGCAGCAAGACGCACATTTTTGATGAAAAATTTAGGCCACAGACAATCCCAGTTTCTTTTCTGCCTATTCTGATTCAGGCCAGCAGCAATACAGAAAGGCAAACATGGAGCAGGGACTAGGCAGTTTCCAGAAACATCTCTTGCTTAATTTAAACATTGCATTCTCCTTTAATTATAACAGATTGTCTGCTAAAAGAATACATTTGTGAATTGCATTGTAACGCTAGTTTTCTGTCATAAAGCTTTTTAGTATTTTTTTCAACATCAGTAGATGCTTTTCATGATGATTCGGTTGTGATAATTCATGCAATAACTTTAGATATAGTATTTGAAATTGAAGCATTCTAGGCCTAGGTTTATAATTTGTATATATTACATCGAAGAAAAATTCATGCATAACAGATTTCCAAATGATCCTATAACTACAGTACTAAGGAAAAGTCTGATTCCCAAAGAGTTATTTGTTGAAAACCTTGCACATCTCAACATGGTGTGCAGTGTGTCTTTAAAAAATTTGAGGGAACTGGAAAAGTGGAAGACAAAAGAAGAAGTGGAACATCTAAAAAAAACAAACTGTCTATTGCAGATGAACTGAAAGTCATGTCTTTAAAAATAGGTTAAAATCCAGCAAAAATCTGTTACGGGAGCTGAAGAATGCATCTGACCCTTCAGTTGGTCTATGTGTTGTCAAGAAGACTTTCTTCCGGAAGGGAAACTGGGGAAAAGGCTGAAGTACGCCAAATTACACAGAAACTAGAAAGTCATTAAAAGCTTGTCCAAGGAAGAGTTTTGAATGTTATTCAAGAAGCCTCAAAAACTATTTAAAAAAATCACAAGAAAGCTTGGCTAAGAGATTTCAGACTGTGCTGAAGAGTAAAGATGACCACGCCAACTAACGACTTTCAGACTTATCAGAATTGTATGTTTGCTGCACTTATTCTCAATTTGAAAGCAAGATATAAAGAAAGGGTTTGAAGTCAGCAGAGCATTGGAGTCTTATTGTGCACTATAAACTGTGCTGCAGGTACTCTTTGCCTCAGTATCTGCTCTGTAACTTGTAGTCTGCCATTTCATGCCTATGTTGCTGTGATTTGCAATAATCCCTCAGACAATCAATCACGGTATATCTAGGAGGAAAGACATTTCACTAATGGTGGCACCCATTATAGTGCCATGCTTAAATTCACCGAACATGTCTGAGTCACCTTATGAGTGACAAATGTTTGGAATGGCAGACTACATGGTTAAGTGCTTGATTTTATTCACCTCTATCAATAGGAGTGAAACACTTAGGATTAGGACATGAGTCCTGATATTTTTGTCCATGCAGTGTATTTAACAGGAGACTCCCTTTTCCCCTGTTTCGTAAAACACCAAAATAAACCAGACAATGTTCCTACCTAAACATTTTTTTCATCAAAAATTAAGTTTTATCTTCCTTTTAAATTGCCCTTTAA
>VUQR01023336.1:0-10690 GCA_015108515.1 Hemichromis elongatus | reverse complement strand
TAATGAATCCTGCCATCATTATTTCTAGTAATTACAGTAACAAGGGATTATGTTCGGGTCTTTACATAGCCAATGCTAAAATTACAAGCAGAGCTGCCCTCTGAAGTTGCCTCTGATAGAAATGCTATATTAACAGGTTTTCACTATTATTACTAGGGCATTGAATTTAACATAGCTGTGACTTCCTTGAGAAGTTAAAATACAGAGTTTGACTGAACATTTTAGCAATGCACATCATTCCCAAAGTGAGCCTGATTTTGTATAATAATGATTTTTCAGATTGTCACTTCTTTACACAGAGACAGCATGCATACGCACACATACACAACTACTATTTTAAGCAGATACTGGCTATATAGATAGGACAGACCCCCCTCTCTCTGTGTGTCTCATTCGTGTCACTCAAAGTATTCAAGAAAACGTTGAAGTAAACATGGAGATCGTTGCCATGATCATAGCCTTGCATTAAAATGCCCGTATCTTGTAGAAATGACAGCCAAAGGAGCTGAGGTGTCACTTTTTTAGCTCAGAAACTTCCTCCCCAACCAACATTGTGACGCTGGCTCATGTTCAACACCCACTTTAGCTGACAGCATCAAAAGGGAACACAGCGAGTTAAGCAGATCTATCTTGCCTGTTTTGAAGCGTCGTGTGAGCTGGCTTTAAAGTTATTTAGTATGCAGCTCCCTATGTTTGTCTGACTTTGTAACCTCTATCACAAAGAATCATCCTTCTATTTATCTGTGTGTCAGGCTTACTCCGCACATGCAGTCTCGTCGGTCAAGCACACGGTCTCCCTCACGCACAGATTTCCTTTTGGTTATTCCTGATCCGAAAAATTTTCCTGTTTGAGTCTTTCCAAGTTAATAAAAGTCAAAATTGCAAGCTTATCTGACACATGTTTGTGCATACATAAACATTCATACGCTGTTTACTTACAATGCTAATTTAACTATTATACGTTACTATACTATAGCATTTATTTAATCCCTGATTTCCATGACAGTAGGCTGAGCTAGTGTCCTAAAGTGAACTAAAGCAAAATGGCAACGAACAGCCCTGCAATGACAGGGACCACTCGCTGCCAATTATTGTGTACACATGTTGTGAGTCACTCTTCATGTAATCGCTCATAAGACATGAATTTACTCTTATTGCAGCCCTGTTTGCAAGGGTGTGGTTATGCGCAGCATCCTTTATTCAGAATTTAGAGGCTAAAATTGTCCAACGCTCTATTTAGTCGAGCCGCCTTGAGCCTTTGCAAGTACTCTAATTTGCTTACCTTCTCAATAGGTGTATTTGAGTGTTTGAGCACTAGTCTGGCTGTCCCTGCAATAATTTGGACCCTATCTCGTTCAGCCAAATACACGATCCCACAGTCGCTTTGACTACTAAACACATTTGCTGGAAAACCCTGTTTTTGTCTGCCATCGCCTTAGTAACAGTTAAAATTAGACACTGCAACAATAAAGGACTAAATTGTATATAAAGGGATTGAAAGCGGTGGAATTTGTCAGATTGACCAAAGATGGGCCGAGTAAATGTTCATGCCAACACACAAGGGAAAATAAGATACATGATGCCTGTGGTGAAACCTGTGAGTAAATGTCCTGGTAGCGGTGTGATAAAAGTGTTTGTTGACTTTTGTGTTTGCCCGTTCTCTGTTTTCTACCAGCTTGGATAAGATTCTGGCTGCTATGACAATTGCTGCAGAAAGGAACAATAAAGAGAGATTTGCTCCAATTGTGGAAGGACTGGAGAACCATGAGGCCCAGCAGCTCCAGGTTACACACAAGTCCACTCACATGGGCATTCACATACACACACACAGCATGCATTCGTCATTCCCTTTTTATTACTTTTGGTGGATAAAAATGACCTTCATATTTTAATGGTAACCACAATAACCAGTACACTATTGTTCTGCAACACACTGCACTAGTGTTGCATTCTTGCTTCCAAGCTTAGTGGTTACATTGACACGCCTCCAGAACCAGGTACAGTTTGATTGCAGAACTATTACGATGTTAAGCTCTACTCTATACCGCCTTCACCGCTGCTGATTTCCACATTAATTTTGAAAACATCAAAAAAAATAATAATAAAAAGGATGTTGAATCCCCAATTTATATTTTTCTCCCGTTTCTTTTTTCTTCCTTTTGCTGCTTCATTTAAATCTCCCTGCGTTTTACAGATACTTCACGAGTAAACTTTGTAATAGCAATAACAACACCCCTTAAAACGTGTATTTGCGAAGCCAAAAGGAGGAAATTACTTAAGAAATTACTTTAGCTGCAGGGATTGAGAAGTCTTGAAGGAAAAGTCATGAAGGAAACTGATGAGGCGGGCGGTAGAAGAGAAAGTAGATATTCTTTTATTAGGAGACTGTTGTTTTTCCTTTAAATTTTGCCGTTAATGAAATGAAGCTGGTAATTGTGAAGTAAATTAAAATGCTTTGCTGATGCAGGGGGTTCGAGGGAAATTAATAGACTTTTTTATCCAAAACCTGGAATGGGCTCCAGAACTAGACCTCGCTAATGTGATTAAAATGCGTTTTACCCTAGTTCAGGGTATACTTGTCTGCCGAGCATGAGAGGAACTCTGACTTTCAACTTTAAAACCGTCCTGGCAGTGCCGCTTTTAATTACGGTGTTTGGAACCCCCCCTTTTGGCAGCACTGCAGCTCTCTAAACGCAACACACATAATGCCCTTACCCCCGACCGCTTCCCGCTCCACAATACATGACTGAGGTATGTTTGAGGTGATTGATGTAAGTATCTATCTGTATGCAGCAGAAGAGAAAGAATTTTTCATGAGCTCCATGACTTTCTTCACTCACACAAATTCTGTGAAGGTTTGGTGGAGTTTCTTTTATGTGTCTGGCCTCTGGTGGATACAGTAAAATGTCAGGTTTCAGTGCACAGTTCTCAGTTTGAGGCCCTCAAGCTTTTCTCAAACACGGAGAAGTCTGTCATCACGCCGGTTCCTGGCAGTAGTGGCACATAATCAGCTGCAGTGGATCCTGTGCTACAACAAAAGTGTACTTTTTAAGAGAATATGAAGGCGTTTTGTAATGCTCCTATAAGCGCTATAGTAACAGAAAAATCAAAGGATAGTGGCTTCTTTTTTTTTTCTCCACTTTTGTTCTGCAGCTCACTGAGTAGAAAATAAAAATGTATTCAGTTCGTAATAATGTTCATTCAGGGCACAATGTTGGTCTTTATGCAGTTAAACTGATTTTGGTCAAATGTTTTACCCAAAAAGCTTTTTTTTTTAAACCTTGAAAAATCATAAAGCTTACACAGGAAACCACACAGAATCAGAGTCCTGTTATTAACGCATATATACGGACAGTACAGGGTGAGGGTTTCAGGAGGCTGTGTTTTTTAGATTGTCTGTGGGAATCCTTTAGCCCCCTATCGATTGTCTGTCTTAGGGAAACTATCTTATTCACGACTTCCTCCCCTGAAACACGTTACAGGTCATTATAATTCATCAGTAATTTCCTCTCTACCCAAGCCAGCCTCATCCACCTACCTAGCACACACAGGCGCACACACCACCACTCACTTTGAGGATTTCTCCTTACCGATAAATCCATTAATAATGCACATCTAGTCAATAGACATACCAGGGTTGTATTTTCCACTTTCTACAATTTTTCATTTGACTTGTCTCTCTTTACTTCCCTCACCTCATACCTCTGTGGTATTCTGTCTGTAATTTTGCAATTTGAAAGGAAATATTAAGGTGCAAATATTCTCCTCAAATTACAGTTACCCTGCTTAGACTAAACACGCAACTTAGAGTTGAATTACGTGATCTTATGTTGATACTTTCTTTTGGTAAAATGTTTAGTAGATAGTTTCTCTTGATTTTGTTTTTGTTGTTTTGTCTGCTGCACAGGTTGCCTGCATGCAGCTGATCAATGCCCTGGTCACCTCCCCTGACGACCTGGACTTCAGGATACATCTGCGCAATGAGTTTTTAAGATGCGGTCTAAAGAAGATCCTTCCTGTGAGTTAGCAATCTCCCAGAGAACGCATTGTTTACGTGCGTGTCATAAACATAATTTTGTGTTCGCTATTGGCAATCCTCCCACGACACAAGTTTACCTCTCTCTTTACTGAAATTTTTTTTTTTACTGAAAGCAGGATTTCCTTTTCATCACAACCCAAATAGCTTTTTGTGCACTTTAAACTTCCAAATAATTGTGATGTGAATGCTTTACGTAATTGTGGTCAGGCGTTCAAACCAAATTATTGAGATGTTAAGCTGAGTTATTTTCATTCCACAAATACTGGAGGAATACATTTTATTGTTTTAATTTAATTAGTAGTATTAGAAGCTTTTGCCAAGTATTATGCACCGCTAGCATCTCATCACGCAGGCATCATTATCGGCAACCTTACACATCTTCCCATGAGCCGAAAGGCAAACGGGCTCCGACTCATCATTCAAACTCTCATTTGTCACAAGTGGGGTGAAGATGTCACATAGCCAGTTGTTAATAAGTCATCCCAGCTGCGCCTGTTGATTATTACTGTCATTACTTTAATTATCTTCAATTCTGCCCCCTGATATGAAAGAGGCTCGGTGTACAGCCATTTGTGAATGCCACGTTTACCGCTTTTAATGCCGACATTAAGACTGACACTCTTTCATCTAATTATGAGTTATGCTCGGGAGTCGGTGTTGCTGTTGGCAGAGAAACAGTCCACTGAAAAAGAAAGAACAATTTGTTTTGTTCTTATAGTCCTTGATGCATGTATTTGGCTCTCCTCCTCTTCTCCTTCCCTCCTTTTTTTTTTTTTTGTGCCATTGTGCACCTCCCTCTGAACCAGCGTTGCTTGCTGAAGACAGATGGTGCACCCAAAAAACGGTGCAGGGTGATTGATACCTGCAGAAATTGGGTTACATTTGGCCCTGTCTCCATCTGTAAATTCCACTGCCAGTGATTCATAGAGAACTTGTAAAGAGCACCTCTGTAGCCCCTTGTGGCTGGAACAGGTGTGCAGGAATTGGTACTGTCTGGAATACTTAGTGAGAGAGTTCACAGCATCTCAGTTCCCAGCTTTCTGTACACCTGGAAGAAGGAAATGAAATTTTGGTGATAGTTCTTTTTTTTAAAATTATATAAATTAAGTGATAAATAATGGAAAAAGTGGAAGTAAATGTAACAGTAAAATTCCCACAAACCGATTTATGCTACTGCATCTCTAACATTATAAACTTCAGTACACGATGACCTTTGGTAAAACTTGAAACACATTCTAAACTATATACTGTATGTCTAACTCACTGCAGGAGCTAAAAGAGACAGAAGAGCTGGACATCCAGCTGAGGGTGTTCAATGAGAACAAGGAGGAGGACTCGATCGAACTCTCACATCGCCTGGATGACATCCGCGCAGAGATGGAATATCCTTTTGTCTTCCCTCTGCGAGAATATACAGATGAACGGTTCCGCAGAACTAGCAGAGAGAGATGAGTGTATATCGTGGGTTTGGTTAAGCTTTATAGGCTGAAGCCCCCCTCATGGCTTTGTTCATTAGAGAAGGATTAGAGAAGCTTGAGCACATTATCCAGCTTCATCTCTGGCCAGGTATACTAGGTAAATAACCCTGTAATCTTAACCTCCAACCTCTTCACTCTTTTTTATTTGCTCTTCTCCTCTTCACTTCACTTTTTGCCTTTTGTCTGTTATCATTGGTCTGACTCTAGTAAGACTCCTGAGGGAGATATCGAATAGGAATACTCTTTCCCTTTCTTACCATTTAACATTTACAGTAGACAATTAAAATTTCCCACAAAGTGATATTGTCCTTAATGGCAACATATCATATTTTTTTCTGTTTAAGTAACAGTCTGTTCTCGTTTCCCTGCCCCAATTTAGAAAGGTGAATTTTGACCTCTAGCTCTCTGTGGATGTCCATTTAACTCCAAACATTCAGAGTAGAAGTTAATAAGGTGATATGTAATTTAGTCCCAAGTTGGAAACTTCTTCAAGCACCCCAGACAAGAACCTTTTAATAATTCACAAATCTTCTCTAAGGCTATGTATGAATAGCTGACATTGTGAGCAGAGAAACCAGACTCTGACATTGTTATGCAGATGTTCATTCCCACAACCTTTTTCTTCCACCAAATCCCACCGTTCTAGTACATGCACAAAGCGCTACTGTGAGTGACAGTTTCTGTTGACACATGTAGGTTAGGGGAGGAGGTTATGTATGTGTATGTGGAGAGAAGATGGGGGGGGGAGTGCACCTAGATTAATGATGTGCTTGAGCAGGTTCACAAATGAGAAGGTCCAGTGTTTGTTTCGAAGGACAATTTGGTATCGATCTGTTAGGTATGAGCATAATCTCAATGCCCAGGGCTACCCTTTGTCTCTTTGCCTGCATGCGGACACATTCTTATATATGTATAGACAGGTAGTACTTCTGTTACCTGAAGACCGTATATGTGTCTTGCAGCAGTTTCATGAATATTAACCTGAAAAGGCCTGTCTCCTCTGTGTCCGACCCAGGTCCAGGTGCCGAGGAGGTGACTCCAGGCCACTAATAAATATTAATGATCTGTGGAATGGTGATTGATTGACCCCACCACTGACTGGCCTACATCACACTTGACTGCCACTCATGTTTATTCATTATTTGGAGAGATAGTGTAAAGAGAGAGACAGAGAGTAAGAAAGTGAACGTAGAGGAGGTGCCAATGAATAGATTGGCATTTTATATTAGGTTTATGTCTGCAGTTTAGTGATAGATGAAGCTAGTTGGATACTTTCCCAGTGTGAGCTCTTTCTCATGTCCTCTCAAATGCTGCTGTGGTGAGGCTATAATTGAATCTCACAGGCCTGGTAATTCTCCTAGGCTTCAAACTCCACTAATGCAAGAAAGGGAAAATGATACTTTAGAGAAGCCTGTATTCCCATCCCTGCTTCTCTAAAAATTTGATATGGGATAAGAGTTTAATTACAGACATTGTTGAAATTAATAGCAATTAATCGGACTGTCAAACAGTATTTAAAAGAATCGATCTGCTCCAGTTGCAGTGTGTGCAGATGGTTTTTGTATGGGTGACAGCAAGCCGGGCCATATAAAGATCATAGATCAGCTTCTGCATATTCATTTAACTGATACTTTCTGTACTAAAAAGCAGGATGGAGGGAAATCATGACATATGGTGCCAACATGCTGCAAATTTCACTCGATTGCTTTGTAGTTACTGCGTTTCTCTTTGTAAATATTTTAACATACATTGTCAGGCTCTGCACTTCATGTCAGGATGGCAATCAGGTTTTCATCTCTGCAAGCTTGACAGTGCAGTCTCCTTAATCTACATTTTTTCTGCATGTGTGCACATTTCTGAGAGGCTTATTCCCCTTCTTTTTATTTTTTTCTCCGAGAAGATGAGTGCCCATTGGGAAATCCTCTTTTCTCAAGCAAACAAATCAAGCCGACTCCAGATCATTCATTTTCTGTATTTTTTTTTAATTGTTAGAGCTACACTTTAAGGAGGTTATAAGAAGAACACAAATATATTCCCACATTAAATACGACATCAAAATTGAAAAGTTTTTTTCTTTGTAACTTTTTTAATTCATCACTTACAAATACATATTTACACATGAAGAATAAAAAGCTAGATAGTTCAATTTTATGTCTGTGCTCAATGTCAAAGCCATCACTATCTCCCACTGGGAAATGCAAACATAAGATGTAATCGATAACTTTTGGAAATTAAATAAAATCAATTTCTACTCCTGAGTACGTGTCAGTTTCAATTTCAGTATTGAGACTCAACCGTACTCCTGTGGAAAAAATCTGATGATCATCATTCTTGGCTTAAAAATTCAAGCCAGTTTTTCTCTTATTAATTTTCCATCTATTGAAAAGTCTGGAATGAAAGGGATACGAGAGGGGAGCATTTTTCACTCCTGATCCCATTCCGCAAGTTAGCTGTTTACACAGCTTCGGCTCTCTTGAGAGAGGACGGATAAGAGGAATAGCATCTCTGTTTGCTTCTGCACAGTCCTTGTAAGAAAAGCTGGCAAAGATAAATAACCATAATGAAAATGAGAAGTAATGAGAATCTAAATGTTTATTGCAGTTGAATGATCCTGAATAATAATGAGTGCAAGTTGTTTTTTTTGTTAACCATAACTGCATTAACTCTAAAAAAAATAGAACATGTCACTGCAGTAAAGTTGTTTTCCCTTAACTTCACTCTTGTACTGATATGAATGAGGTGTACCATCTCCTGTCCAATATGGTGAAAGACACTGCCTCAGAGACCTACTTCCTGTCAATCCTTCAGCACCTATTGCTCATCAGAAATGACTATTACATCAGGTAAGTTGTTTTTGTTTTTTACCTACCACTAACTTTCTATTGACTGATGACCTTGTGGTGCTCTCTGTAAGTTTAGTGTACTTTTTCTTTACTTTTTTTCCCCATAAAAAGAAAAAGCATACATTTTAAGGTTTAACATTAGGGACTTGGTTGCTTTGACTGACAGGTGGATGCTAGCACCTTGTTCTATAAGTTAAGGAGCTGGTGTTTTCAACCATGTTCATGATGCTGGTGCTTTTTGCCTTATTTGTCAATAATCGGAAAAATAATAAGGCTTGCATTTTGTTTAATGTTGTTAACATCCCTAAACTCTGTGCTGTAATTTGGTGAATGAAATTTAGTTTTTTTTTATTAGTCTGTTACTGTGCACAAATTAGCAGATATGAGTTATGTGAAAAACAGCTGCACAGCTGGGTCCAAAAGTACCACTGTAGTAGATTTTAAATGAAAAGTGCTGACTTTCAGCTTTATTTAAGGTGTGTAAAGAAAAATAGCATTAACTTACCAAAAAATGTGGATGTGTAGACTGTAATTACATTCTGAAAGGTGAGAAAAGCTTTAAAAATAGCTTGTAGCTGCCGTCAGTTTTCAGAATGATTATTAGCTGGAGTGTGATTTTGTTGTAACACAACATTTTTTATTAATCCCCTTTATTGTAAACTCCAAAGTAAAAAACAAACAAACGATCAGAGCACTGTAGGGATAAAGTAATGCCTCCATAATTGCAACCTCAGTGGACATACAGATTTAGTTTTCAGGTTGTCTGTGTTTTTTAAATTTGCTGCTGAGATTCACTTGAACTCAAGCAAGTGCTGATTAGGTTTTGGGGTGAAGGCAAAGTCCTGATATCATTTCGTCCAATTCATGTCAGTGTTGATAACTCAGGAACAACTGGGCCTAATTTTATGAAATCTAAGACAGCTGTAATCTAGGAATTCAAATGCTAAATTACTGTAAATTAAATTTTACATGAATGTAAAATGGGATAAAGTGATGAAGTGGTGACATTTCCTATCCAAAAGGTCCAAAGTCGACTTCACTTTGACATAATGTGGAAAATGAGGGAACATTTTCTGCTCACGATTCAACACCATAGATATTTCATTCTTGGCAGGTTGCTAAATTCTTAACATTTCCCTCGTATTATATTTCTTCAAAGTCTTCACTACATAAATTATGAGTCTATACAGATATGGTTGTAAACTGCAACTTAACTGTTTAGCAGAGGCGGTAGTTTTAATTTAATTGATTTTAACCTGTGGGGGTTGCTTTTTATTTTACCTTTGAAGAGGAAACATATCAGTAGCCGGGAAGGTCGACACTCTTCTAAATAGAGTGATTCCAATGATTTCACTGCTATGTCAGATCTTTTTCGCAGAAATAAGACTTAAAAAGGGGAGTTCAAAGATGAAGGAAAGCTGCGAGGAGGACGATGAATTTACCATAGACAAGTTGCTGTTCCCCTGGAGTTATGAATTATGTATTCTTCATCTATTCTGAGGAAGTGAGAAATAGAATTCACATTAACCATCCAGTATCACTACGTCCACCTCAGTGTCCACAGTGTAAGCCAGCAGTAAAAAGAGATCACTACCGAAACTCATAAAAATCTGACCGTCTTTTTAAAGATATGTGTTTGAATATTTTTTTTTCTCGAGCCTTCATAACAAATGCAAGGAAAGTCTCATACCCAAAGATTATCACCCGAAATGCATTATGACTGAGGCCTTTTTTGTCCTCGTGCATCACTGCTGTGCAGTTAGGATGATGGAAGACTCAGTATTACAGTGCATGCGGCTGTTTCCAATAGATACTATCTGTCATTTTTTGGACTTTGCCCTAAAAGTATCAGCTTTTAGGGTTGCCGTTAAATATGGAGGACCACAAGAGCCACACGCATCGAAATAAACATTTCTGTGCTTAATTAATGAATTGTAAAATAAAATCTGCATTTGTGAATTCATTTTTGAATTCCAGTTTAATAAACTGATTTTTAAAATGCTTTTTAAACTTCATTTCAAAAACCTTTTGCGAATTCCACTTTAATAAACTGCATTTCAAAAATCATTTTCAAATTCCACTTTAATAAACTGCATTTCAAAAACCTTTTTCAAATTCCACTTTAATAAACTGCATTTCAAAAATCATTTTCAAATTCCACTTTAATAAACTGCATTTCAAAAACCTTTTTCGAATTCCACTTTAATAAACTGCATTTCAAAAACCTTTTTCGAATTCCACTTTAATAAACTGCATTTCAAAAATCATTTTCAAATTCCACTTTAATAAACTGCATTTCAAAAATCATTTTCAAATTCCACTTTAATAAA
>VUQR01023334.1:50215-74360 GCA_015108515.1 Hemichromis elongatus | reverse complement strand
TTAGTGTTTACATGTGGACAGAGATATGTTTCCAAAACTGCACGTGTGGACAGGATTTAAAAAAAAAAAAAACAGAAACGGAAAATTTTGACTTTCAAAAATTCACATGTACGTTTGGATTGATAAATGGTGTGGAGGCAGGACTTTGTCATTTATAGCATTTTTTTTTGTTTTTGTTGGATACACTGAGCAACCAATCATTGACTGGTCTGACCCCATCCCCCTCAATCTGTGTGCGTTGCTCGGACACCTGTGTGTGGCTTCCTGTACCAGCCAGCTACACCAGAGACACAGGCAGAAAGGATCGATTACCTGTGTAGTAAAGAAGCTAGCTGGATAATAAGTTTAATAGTGTATTTCGAAGGCCGTGAGCTGTGAGCAAGCACTGTGAAGCCCCGTATAGCATTTACTGCTTCACATGGTAAGTGCATGTGTCCTAATCAGTGCATGTGCGCTAGCATAGTATGCTACTTGCCGCTAGCTCAGATGCTAAGTAGCACCGAGGCTGTTGCACCTTATCCTAAATGTTATTTAAAGGTTTATGTCATATTACCGTGGTATTGATGCAAAATGTGTTGTTTTGTGCTAAGTTGTTACATTAGCACTTGTTCATTTGTTTTCATGGTGCTAATTATGGTTCTGCACATTAAATATTAGCAATGTGAAATGAAGTGCCTTCACCTGCACTTTACTTAGCTGGAACTTGATAGACCTTAAGCTAATGTGTATTTCTAATGCACTGCTGAGCTGTTTCATATTATTTTAAATGTGTGTTTCCTATGCACTCTTACTTTGAAATTAGAGTAAACCTGTTGTACAACGTAGAATATCTTGAATGAAATTTAGAAACCCTAGAAGGTATAGTACTAATAAGTTATGGAATTTATAACTTAAACGTTGAACTACTGTGTTCTGACCTGGTCCCCAGGTCAGGTTTTTTGTTTTACTAAGATTGGATTGGTTCTGAGGACCTGAGAAGGATCGAGGATCCCCTTTTCCAGTACTGAATGGCGAGCCCCAGCCCAGAGAGCCGGATAAACTGGTAGACTGTAACCTGACTGGTTACAAACACACAGTGACTGTTGACCATTGACAGACTGAAATTGACTTTAAAAGAAAGGACACAAAGGACAATATAACTATTGGGTTTATTTTTGTGGGTTTTTTAAATTTTATTTTCAAAAAAAGCACACCCTACTTCTGTTTATATGTGCACAACTTGCTAAACATTTAGCCGCTCAGGTAGGCCGCTCACTTCCGGCCTACCTGACCCGATGAGTACCCAGCCCACATAAACCGTGAAGGCCGGGTGCTCAGGAGGATGCAGCCCATGAATTTGGACACCCCTATTATATTGTGGTACACCATTCTAATCTGACATTCCATTCTATGCTATGACATTCCATTCGTTGCTCACCTTTAAAATATACAAATCTATAGGGTTGTTAATAAAATATTTTTGTACGCAATACACATGTGAGCAATCACAGAGCCCCAGTTAATTAGTGATGGGAATTCCGGCTCTTTCGTCTCTGCTCACTATAGAGACCCGGCTCTTTCGGCTCCCAACCAGCTCTTCACGTTTTTTTGTTGCTTTAATTAATTTATTATCATCAACATAAAATTATGCATAAAAGGAATTACTAATGTAAAAAAAAACATGGTTTTATTTTTATATCTTCATATATAAATATATACCAAATCCGGTCATTGGTACTTCCTGGCTTGTGTAGCCACTAGGTAACAAAAGCTCAACACTGCCCCTAGCATCCTGGTAGTGGTGTGCGATACTGCGTATTTTGGTATCGATCCGATACCAAGTAAATACGGGCTAGTATCGCCGATACCGATACTTTTCAATAAATAAGGTGGATGTGTGATTGAATTGCCACATTTGAATTATTTTTCATGACCTTGCGTGTTTTTTGTAATGTTTCCGTTTCAATTTTAAAATAGTTAAAACCCATGACATAATAAGGACAAAGTTTATAATGACATAGAAAATACTTTACTGTTGTGGCTGGTCTGTGATGCTGCTGCAGATGAGATGGACTCACCTGCACTGTATCTACGATCACGCCTCGCCAGCTTAAAACTTTTTCTCGCTTGTGTTGTTGTTGTTGTTGGTGATGTGTACGGTTGGCAGCGGGAGAGGTGCAGCCATTGAATGTTCTGTTACAGTAACTGTATGATTATTTTAAGGTTGTACAGCGTGCAGGAAGGACCGGCTCGGGTGAGCCAGAGGCTGGCGCGCCAGCGAGACCTGCCAAGGTAGAGACGCAGATGCGTGCGGGTCCTGCCACACCCGAGGGTGGCGTGCTGTCCGATCTGGACTTTCTTCCAACAGAGGCCGGCACGCAAGTGAGCCCCGGCTCACTTCCACACCTGCTGCACCGCCGCGGCTTGGTAGATGGACTACCACCTCGTCACCTGCAGCTAGATATGCAGGCGACTGCCAGAGTAGTCACTTCCCTGTGGCTGGGCCGGTGCCTGGGTCGCTGATGCTCCGGGCCGATTCCCTCGCCTGCTCGTGGAGGGGGGGAGTAGGTGGCTCCCCGGCCTTAGTCAAGGGGTATGTGGTGGTGCGTGTTCTGTGATGCCGCTGCATGTGAGATGGACTCACCTGCACGACATCTAGAATCACGCCTCACCGGCTTAAAACCTGTGCTCTGCTTGTGGTGTTGGTGTTGGTGGTGGTGATGTGTGCTGGTAGTTGAATGTACTGTTACAGCAAGTCTGAAAAAAAAAACATCATTTACATTTCAACTTTTAACTATTTAAATTTTCAGCTCCTTCTTTTTAAACAACTTTAAAGTGAAACAAGACAAAACACTGCAAACCACCAAACAATAAAATATTAATTAAATGGGATGATTTTTGGGGGTTTTCTGCTTGGAATTGCATACATAGGATTCACTGCATGAATAAACTTTCTGAATCCTTTTTCTTCCGCAACTGAATAGTTGTGGATGATTACTATACCTTTCTAATGTGATGATGTTGTCTCTTGTTGTTGTCCCTGGCTCTCTTTCTCTCTCTTTCGCTCCCGCTCTGTTCCTGTGCTACTGTGAGTGTAACTACAGCCCCTTCCCCCTCTGATCAGCGCAAGCACAAGGCTCACGCCTGGAGTGAAGTGAAAAAAAAGTGCGAGAGAGAGAGAGGGCGAGAGAAAGAAAAAAAACCCCCCATGGCTCCCAATAAGGAGCCGGCTCGCGTTGTTCACTTCAAAGATCTGGCACTAAGAGCCGTTCGTTCGCGTCTGACACATCACTAGTTGTCTTTAATTGAAGGCTAAAAAAAAAGCCAACATAAATGGTGACAAAGCACAATAGGAAAGAAGCCACCAACATGAAACAGAAACTAACTAACACTAATACCTGGGCTAAGACACATAAGCTTGACACAGACAGGACAAAACATGGAGACAAGAAAGGAACAAAATAAAAATACAAAAAGAATTCATGCATTGTTTGGTTTTTGGAACGTTTATTTAAATTTAGGTTCAGGGTTATTTTTATATCTCCAAATCATAACAACAGCTTCTTTATACTGATCTTTATACTGACAGGTAAAGCCCCTGCAATATTAAAGAGCAGCCCAACAATCTAATGATCCCCTATGAGCAAGCACTAGGCGATGGTGGAGAGGAAAAACTCCCCATTAACAGGAAGAAACCTCTGACAGAACCAAGCTCAGGGAGGGCAGCCATCTGTCGCGACTGGTTGGGTTTGTGACTCTTATCTCTAAGAGGTTAACTGTTGTTTGTATGATAAGAGCCTAAATAACTTAATTCCAACCTAATTAAGATTGTTATAGGCAATTCATGGTGAAGGATTATAAGAACTTATAAGACATTCCCTGCTGCTTCTTATTTTCCAGTACCTCGACACAACTCACTTCCCCAAGTCTCCCTTTAATATGGTACCAAGTAAGTGAGTTTGATCTTTCAGCCTGGTAATATTGACGTGCATTAGTCATTACACAAATATTTTTCCCGTCTTTATAAATCCAACAACCAACATATTTCTTATTTATTTTCGTTTTGTCGTAGGCTATGGAAATTAAGATGTCAGATTTTCTATTTTCGGGCTCTTCATGTCTGTCTTCTGACTCGCAACTAGCTGAAGCGTAGTGTGGTGGAGTAGATGAATCAGGATTATTAAAGCCAAGATTTGATGTGATTACATTAGCCGCTTTTCTAGCAGCCCATGTAATCACACACAACAAAACGAGGAGCATGTTTACTGACAATCAGTTGAGTAGAGAAGAAAGTAAATTTGTAATACAAACTTTGTTCTATGGAGGAACCAAGTGCTGTGAGTCGTGCCTACCTTTATAGATATCGATCAAAGGATTATCTGTGTGATGTTGAGAGTCATTCAGAGCTGGCATTGGCTGGTCGCTACAACAGCCAGCCAATCCAAGCGCACATCCTCTGGGATGTGGGCGGGGCATAGCCCCAGAATTCCTTTGATCAGGATGGCCAACTCCGTGCCTCAAGGGCCGGTGTCCTGCAGCTAGCTGGAGTCGCTATAGCAACCAGCCAACTGCTTCTAGGTGAATGATTCAAAAACAGCAACAGAGACGGCTCGGATGAGCCATAAAAGACTAAACTGCATCACATTTTTGTTGAATAGATTTTTTTGTACCTTAACTGGGTTCCGGAGGCAGTTATAGGCTGCGAAGATAGGGAGATATTCAATTACAATGCATTATTGACGTCTCCAGTCGGGTGCTTTCATGTTGGCTCTGTTTACGTAGCTCTGTTAGCTCGGCAATTTAGACAACAGGCTGCTGACAAACATCTGTCAACATCTGGTATGCATAATCACATGCACTTAAAGCATCTTATTCCTGGTACTGTCTTACCAACCCGGTCACAAGCACCAATTTCATCATCACAGCCATGTTCTGCCCCTGCAAATCAGTTTCGCTGTCTGTTCCGCGTCCTCCAACAAGGACGGGTGGTGTTGGGGTTTATAATGTCCACAATGGTATTTTATTAGTTGCTGGTGTTAACCATCGATGAGGCAATGGCTGTTATGTTATTTTCTTTTCAATGATGCTCCTTGTTACATGTTTATTGCTGGATTAATGGAAAAACTTCAACGAATATTGCATATCCATAATTATTATAATGGATATAATTAAAGAATGCTTACACTATAACTGCTGTGGTCCTGAGTCTGACGATTTAGTGTTTTGTGTTTCCTTATATTCTGTGTTCTTGTTTATTCTGATTATGTCTTTTGTTTAGATTTGCCATTTGTTAGGTTTCTGTTCTGTGCCTGCCCTGGTCCCACTTTCCTGTGTTCCCTCTGTCTGTCCATGATGTCATAGTGTCTGCTCATTAGTCTGTCTGTTGAGTTCAGTGTCAAGTCAGCGTCCTTGTGAATTGTTTCTTGTTTCCTGTTTTACTTTGAAGGTCTTGTCTCATGTGAATGTATTCAGTTTTGCTTCCCCTGTCTTGTAAGCCCTAATTTCTCCCAGCTGTGTCTCCCTCCTGTTTTCCATTCCCTAATTACTCCCCTGTGTATATAAGCCCTGTTTTTTCCTTTGTTCTCTGTCGTGTTGTCCCGTCATACTGTGTGGTTTTCCCTCTTTGCTCTTTGGTTCCAGTTTGTTAGTGTTTAGGATGGGTGATGGGTAGATGAGGCCCCGTGAAGCGTTTCAGCACATTCCCCAAACTGTATCGATACTGTGTCGACACAGTGTTGCTCCATACTGACACCGGAGCTTAAATATCATTGCAGGCAACTTACTTGAGAATCACAACACACTGATTCAATGAGCTAGTCATACTTGTATACACTGTAAGGTATTGTACTTTGTATGGAATTATTTTTTATCTTTTAAATTTCAAATATTGTAGACATCTTTAAAATATATTGTGAAAGGCAGTAAGTGAAAATTAAAATATTAACCTTTTAAATATAATCAGCTGCTCAGCCTCCCTGAGTTCAGTGTGCTGCTGAGTCACCTGCAGCACTTCAGTCACCTGTAGCAGTTCAGTCCCTTATTCAGCTACACATTCAGCCAGTGGTCCCATTACCTTGTGGCCAAGCATCTGCTCCTGCTAGCGGCTCGAGTGAGCCAATCAAGCACTCTGCGGCTCCCGCGCCACCATCTGCCTGGAGAGCCCAGCCAGCACTTCCTCGTCTCCGATGGACGGTCCAAGGGGCCCGTTTAGCCGTCTCCTGTGTCCGCTGGGGGTTCTGGAGAGCCCGGCCAGCACTTCCTCGTCTCCGCTGGGCGTTCTACAGAACGAGTTCGTCGCCACCACTGCCGGCTTCGTGGTGGGCCTCCGGACCTGCCCTTTCGCCGCCACTGCCTTCCACGTGGTCGGCCTTCTGATTTGTTTCGCCTGCGTCGCCCCCCCTTAGTTACCCTGTGTTGAACTGTTGTGCCATCCGCCACCAGTTCGACCCCCTGAATTGTTCTGTGTTGGACTTTCGTGCTGTCGGCCCCCTGAACTATCTATGAACTGCTCCTTTGTTCCTTGTGAACTTTCAGGCGACTTTTTCTGATGTTATTTTATTATAAGGACTTTGTGACTCTCAACAAGCAGCGGGTGCTGCCGTGGGCACCTCACCCATGCCATAGTGCTCACAGGCAGCAAGTAGTCCACATGCAGCAATCACCCCCAGCTGCTGTCAGAGTAGGAGTTATTCACCCCTATGAGTCCAAATTGCAAATGAATCGCGCAAGGGCGAAGCCACTGCTCCCACCCTACATTTTTCTTTTTTGTTAATTTAGGTCACTAAAAATCAAAACAAAACAGAATAATAGTTATTAAGATCTTTCCAGACTGAAAATGCCACTATGACACTGGTATCAATGTGCAGTTAGCAGCTGTGAAGGTACTGACTGTAATGGAAGCCAGATGTGCACATTAGGGATTGCGATATATAATTAGTTTTTCAAAAGATAACCAGTAGCTTACACACAGTAATAAGTTCAGGTTATTAGGAAAATTACTGACTACCCTGCATGTAGTACACATGCCCCAAAATATGCCTGATACACGTGCGCACATGAAATAGTCTGCTTTTCCATTTTCCCTTTCTTACATTTACACTCAGACTGAAAGGGTTTCATTCTGCAGTTGACCACAATCAATGCCACAAACACCTGGTATCTCTATTACACACATGGTAAAACACTGTCTTTGTCCAGTTAAAAACAAATGTGTTTAACAGCATTGCCAATCACCGGTAATGTGGCTAAGCACCACGCAGATGCAAAACCTAATGAATAAAACTACAATAGGCAATTCTGTGGAAACGCTCATGACTTTCCTTTCAAATTAAACACGTCAACCATAAACTCCAGTTCATCAATTTATTTTATAAAACCTGTCACATAAAGTAATCCTGTTGGACCAGTAAAACGCTTAACATGTCATGTAATTCAGTTACAGCCAATATAACTGGCTCATTGTTCAGATCCGTGCTGTACTGCACTCCCATATTTATCATACCTGAGACTTGCAGAGGGTGTGGGTCGTACTTTAAGATTAAAAATGAACTGCATACGCTGTCAAACTAATAACATTCTAACATCAGTGGGTAGTAGGTAATTAAAATGTGATTGTGTGGACATTACGAAAAGCTACAGTTAGAGCCACAACAACAAAATTTTTGTACTTTTTCTCCCATCTAATATTGGATTTAAAATCAAACAGCCATCAAATAGACATAGATTCAGCTTTAATTCAAGGAGAAAGAACAAGTAATGTCATATTTAAAAATATGTTAAGTTGTCAGTTATTTCAAAGCTTCTGCAAATAAGTTATAAAATTGGCTTTAATAGCTAAACAGTTAATGGAAGAGCTTAAATAAAAGCTAAAAGTCTGCACTTCAATTACATTTTGAATGTTTGATTTAAAATCCACTGTTATGGTGTACAGAGGCAAAATTAATTAAAATGATATATGTATGATATGTATAATTCATTTTAAAATATCGAACTGTCCAAGTACACATAGCCCTAATTGAATGCTGAGGTTAATAAATCTTCTTTTATGTAATTATCTCAATCAACAAAACTAAAAAGCCTTAACTGTGCTGCTCTGTGTTGTTCCAAATGTTGGTGTGAAGTTTTACTAAAATACTTACTATTACTTTTACCACAGCCAGTAATCAAAATGTAAACAGGATGTTGATCCTTAGATCACAATACCGTTGTATATCAATCTACAGCCGCAGTACTGTATATGACAAATAACAGATGAGCAGTTCTGTGAAACAAATATTTCAGTTCCTAATATTTTATGGGATCACTTAACAGATAACAAAGTTCTTTAGTAAAATGCACTATGAGATTTACCTACAACTTTTAGGAAGACCCACTGGCTGAAATGTCTGCATCATTTCCCATTCGTTTGCAGAGCAGTGCCCTTGTGGCAAAACATCAGATCTCACACTGCCAGACTGCTGAGAAGAGTCCATTGTGTTTGTCACCAACTGTCCATGGTGACAAACATGGTCCTGTCAGATATGTTGTCTTTCATTCTGTGGGTGCATGTGCACTTACGTGCATCAATATGAGAGCATGCTGGTATGTGTTTCAAAGTCTGTAAATATCAGCAATACATTTTCCATATACTATGTCCTCACGTGTACAGACAAGTTTTCCCCAAAGCAGCGACCAGTCAATCGGAGGTATTATCTCAGAGAATTCTGCCTTGGGTTTAGGCTCCTCTGTCCCTGTGACTTAGCAACCTGTGAGACGAACGTTCACACTCCCACTCGCATCTTTGACTCTACTGCTAACGTTTCTTGACTATTAGGGCCCACGGGGAATAATCTGTAAAATATGTGTCACTGTCAATAATGAAAATTTCAATCACAAGAAGTCACAGTTGGAGTATGAAGAATAGGGAGAGGATGTAAAAGTTTATTGATATTTGAATTCAATTAAAAACGTCAGCTAGAATTAGTGTTATTATTGATATTTATAGAGAATCTCCAAAGGTTGATTCTGTTCATCTGGACAGCCTTTGGAGATTTACTTACCTGGATGACTGAGAATGCATCAAGACATTATAGAGAATGAGAGCTAAGGCCTTAAGCACCTTAGAATTATTCCAATAAAAAAGAGTGGCCGAGATCGACATCACTGTTCTGTTTAATCAAAATTTATGTTTATGGCTTGAAACCAGCCACATATTTAGTAAGTCAGAAAGGTGGAGAAAAAAGAAGCAAAAATTTGAAGGAAAGTGACAACACAACTGAGGTCTGGGTAAAATGTTATCACCTCTGGTCTCATCTCCTGAACCAAAGTCAGGACTCTAACACACTAAAAAGTGCATAAGTGTGGTTATTTATTCCCAATATTGATGCAGTTCTTTATTGACAGGAGGTTAGACATGCAACCACCCCATTGGCAGAGAATTGACAATGAAACAAAAGATAAACAACAGCAGCAGCTGGTTATAAACTATCATTATATCAGTTCATGTTAGGCTCGAGGGTCCTAAAAATCCCACTTTCCCTCTGATGAACAGCTTGATTACATTCTCACATTGTATGAGAGTTTATTTATGTAGGTCCACTTCGAAGAAAGAAAAGGTTAGGAATCAGAGTGAATAGACATGGACACATATTGACAGCTGCAGCAAACAAAGGACTAAAAGTTTACACTCACTACAGATGATCAGCGGCCAGAGTTTGTCCTACAGCAGCCACCGTAGCTAGGGGTAAAAAACAAAACAGAACTTACCTTTATGGCAAACTTTGTGGTAGTAACTAGGTTACAAAAAAGTCTTAATGGACATATTTCGCATGTAAAAAAAATGAACAACCGTGTTAAAGTTAAAGTTTGAGCCAGAGAATGAGAAGCCACTGAAAAACTGTACATAAAAAAGAAGTTACAGGAAAGAAACCTTGAACTTACTGACAATTTATTAATTTACCAAAAAATAAAAAATATCTGAAAAGGAATTTATTTATATATAACATGAAGTGACAGGATTATAAAATGTTTATTTTTCACTCCTCTATACACACATACACACACAAAAACATGGCTTTTTTAAAGCTTGTCTAGACTTGTTTTGTTTGGCATTCACAGCCACCACAAAAGAATTCGATCTGAAGTTGTGCTAAAAATATATATATATATAAAGCTGATATCGACAGAAGAGTGGCTGAGCTTATGTAATACAAATAATATGTGATGTCCCTTCCTGTAAATCCTATGTCTTGTGGTCAAAGCTCAATTTGTCATCAATAAACATGCCCAGGTATTTGTATCTGTCAAGCTGCTCAACAGCTTGGCTCTTGATAGCATCAGCGTCTGAAATCGATCAACACGCCCGGGAGCGAAGCTGCAGAAAAAATGAATTCTTGCACCACTAAACAAGTTTTCAGGCTGTCCGTTTGTCCTGTGGGAGAACATTTGAAAAAGCATGATCTGAGGTCGATCATATGCTGGGCTATAGTGCAGGGATAAAAACAACAACAAAAAAACAACTGAATTCAATTTTAGACTACATCCTTAAGATGCACAGTGTCATATTGTGCAGTACAGGAAAGCGCAAATTACACAGGGACAAAATAAAAAAAAAAAAAACCCAAATCTGGTCAAATAAATCTGACTGATTAAACTATCAGCCAGATTATTTTTTTGTTGGTTTTGTAAATAAAAAGTGCAAGAGTCAACAAATATACTGGAAACTTTAAGAAGGGTATTATAGAAGTTTAGCAGGGAAAGTATTAAGACAGCTTGCCACAATGTGTTTCAGTGTGAAATCGCACTATAGAAAACTGCACAAACCCAGTAACTAAAATATTAGGATGCTGTGTAAAATATAAATTTAAAAAAACAGAATGCAACAATCTCATTGCCCAGAGCATCACACTCCCTCTGCCGGTCTCCCCAGGTGTTCCCCAGGTAAGTGATGCATGACATCCATTTAATTGTAAAAGAAAACCTGGCTCTTCAGGCCAGGCCACCTTCTATATATCTTGCTTTAAATTAGTTTAACATTTTTAGCCAAAGCACACGCTAATAGCAGCAATATATGGCACATCTCTTAAATATTAAAAACTCCCAGGGGGATGCTCTTCAAGAGTCGAGTACTGAGGGTGACAAATGATTGGAATCAGAATGGATCAGGGTAGGTTTGTTTTAGTTCTTTTCCTCTCTCACCCTCAATGCAAAAGAAGGCTGAGCTCAGGTTGACAGGAGAAGCGCCTGACATATCTTTAAAAGCAGCGTGCTGTGCTCAGCTACTGCCTGCTGTGCACTGGCTTTGATAGCAGCCCGTGAAAAGTTGTATAAATGATGATGCTCATCATGTGGTAGTAGCAGGAGTTCAATATTCTGCACTGCAGCTCCAGTTCCCAGTAACTTGGTGAAGGTAAAAACAACACCTTACATTTTTAAGGATCCCCTCGCGAGGATACTCCCCAGGCTTTGCAAAAAGAGATTCTAATATTTAACTAAAGACGTTACTAACATCTGTTCTACTTATAATAAAGGGTATTTATGAGATGCAAGCTCACTCCTAAATATATTTGTGGTTTTAGTTTTGTGTTGTATTTAGTATTTTCCATATAATAAAAAATGGTTCTACAGTAAAATGGATGTTTTAAACAGTTCTTACAGTTTGACATATTGTGAGTGACACTAGTAGACTTCCTATATACATTGAGACACACGTTTCTATAACAATAAGATCTTTCCTTTAAACCAGGGCCATGCAGAAAACATCAGTAGTGGTTGTGTTAAACAACACTTTAAAACTATGTAGTAAAATGTTTTGTAGCTACCACTTACAGGACACATTTGAATGGATATCATTTCCTATAGGCTGATGGTGAGTGGACACCTGCCAACCACAACCGAATCTGCACTCTGGAGCCTAAAATCTTTATCTCTGCCTTTCCTTGTAATATTTAGAAGCTATTAGTTTACTACTTCTCACCCAGCTAAACCCATAAAGCAAACCAATCAAAAGCCCAGCCCAACGCAGAGGCTTAGAGAAATCTATTGGCTTTACTGGGCTATTGATCTAGCCCTCCAGAGCCAGGGCCTGTGTGTAGCTCAGAGCCTTTACAAGTAAGATGAAGAGATATCTATACGGGTGAAAAATGGCAAAGATTTGAAAGAGGGCTGTTTACCTCTTTATTAGGGGTAAATTACTTGATTATTATTATCGCATGCGGGGTCATGCGGCTTGGTGTCGGCCTGAAGCCAGTTGGATTTTGTCAGTTCATTTCTAAAGGGAAAAGGAAATAAACTCGAGCTTTTAGATTCAAAATGTAACACTTGCACGGGTCATAGATGAGGCAGTCTCAGGAGATCAGCTGGCCTTTGCATGACAGGGATAGTCGATGTTTTCCGTGTGATAACAGCAAATTGGAATTGTGGGAAGCGTGTAGTGTCCTTATTCACTAGGGCCTCTGTAGCAAATACCCATTTGCACAATATTGTTGGGTGAAGAAAATGGCTGAGCACTCAAGTTAAACTCATTAGCAAGCCCAGCAGGGTTTGTTTTTTTTCACAAGCTACCAAGAAATCTGAGGCTACCTTCATTATGCATTCTCTCATTATGCTTCCAGTGTCTATTTGGTTGGATAAAGAGCATTTAGGATTTGGAGAGCAGAGACAGAAATGACACTGGCTTCAAGCAATATGCTTTAAGATATTAGTACATATTCTTAAACTGTGCTTCTTGATGACAGATCAGATGGAAACATGTAGAGTCAAGCTTGATAGTTGGGAGTTGAATGGATAAAGTCTCCACTACCCCTCCACCTTCCAAATGTGGATTTTTATATTTTACTATAAGCCATCTAACAATTATACATTATAAATTAACTTACTTTATTAAGGCAAGTATGGTGTTAAGTGACTCTTTAGAGCTGTTGTTTTTTCTTCTGATCATAAGGATGAAAGATGAGTTGCAGCAGAGCTGGTCCTCTGTATGGCTGCAGGTGGATGCCTGAATCAAAGTGTAAATGGATCTTGGAGTCAGTTTGACAAATCCTGGCAGGCAGCACCCACGCATTCCACACACATCCCAGTAAGAACAATGCGGGTGAGAGAAAAGGCAAAAAACCACCCCTTTGTAGGCCGTGATGCTCAGGGGATCGATCAAGGTCAACACCGCCTGCATCTGGTTTTGGAAGTGCTTGTGTTCACGGATCAATAATTCTCTGTTTATGATTCCTTGAGAAAGAACGTTTCATCCTAGTGGCATCTGTGGCCATAGACAGAGTTTATCCATAGTGTCAGTTAAACAAAATCGCATTACATGTTAGATGGCTCCTAAATATTTTTCTGTGTTCATGATATATCATGAAAAGGTTTCGTTTAGAGTGCTCTTTGATCTAAATGCCAAACTGAAAAAGCTCAGTCTCTGTCATAATGGTTACACTTACATGTTACACTCAGATGGTACCAACAAGGCTAAAAACAGGTTACAACCACATTTAAAATACTGAAAACAGTTATTTACGTGGCTGTAATCGGGAAAGCACAGTTGAGCACAGTGAGTATGCGTATTTTCACCATTACCATCCTAAAGCTTGATTGATCACATACTGTCCAATGTGGCCACATAAGCCGATTCTCATTGTCTACAAAATAAGTGTTTTTGTTTTTTTCATAAACATGGAGGTCTCAAAGTTCTACCTTTGCTCTTGGCATTTTGTTTCATGTATGGTTTTCTGTCTATAGTAATTGGAAACCGTGTCAGCACAAGGTTTACCACTTCTTGTATTTATTATTGGCAGAGGGGCACACTTGCTATTTTTATGTTTTTTTGTTTTTTTTTGCTGCACCATATGATAGTGACATAAACCAGAACTTGTGTTAGCATCCTGTACATTCCCACTCTCCACACGTCTGCAGCCGGGTTATGTTAAAACTTGGAATGAAATGTAACCGTCTGAAAGTTGATCACAAGATAAAAATCGTTATTGTAACCACCTAACCTTTGACTAAGGTCCTGTCCACACGTAGCCGGGGATCTCCCAAAACGAAGATATTTTTCTATGATAAAGTGGTGTAGAGGGAAGCACTGGACGACTCATGCATTGCTAACTATTGTTTCAGTAAATGCATTCCTTCAAGTGTCTTGACCGTGTCCAAGTCAAAGAAAAAATGATGGATGAACCAACAGATAAAGTACTTGTTGTTTGTTAGTACAGAGAACATGTAATTCAAATGTTCCTGTTAAAGTACAGTCATTGAAGTTTTAAAGGACCCGCATGGGAAGTGATAAAGCGATATGCTTATCTGAACCTGACATCACACACGATACGTGTTTGGAAGCTCTTAAAAGTGCTTTTGGAGTCGGGAGATAACTCAAATCCTAAGGAGGCTTGAATGCTGCTTATCAAAAGACATGAGGTTGGAGTTATGAATAAAGCATGTGTCAAGCAGCTACCTAAAGGTGCAGTAAATGCAAACCCACAAACGCCCTTAAGCTATTGCATGAAATACGCATAGAACAAGAATGTGAAACTTTGCAGACTGACAGTTTCAATTTAGCTTACAATGTTCATGTTCATGCATTTGCTTCACAACCTCATTGAAATTATTCTGAGATAAAGATTGAGAAACATGTTCAAAAAACTTTCAACGTCCAATCGCTTTTTTCCCCAAGCCCCTTAGAAAACATGAAAAGAATGCCTATCAGGATGAACAAGAGCTCTTTGGGACCAGGATGGATGAATCCCGCACTGAAACCTTTGAGAAAATAAAACACCGCCTCCCTAATGCTCCCGTTCTGGCTTTCACAGACCCCAAAAAGTCATATGTCTTGGATGTGGCATAAGTGGCCTCGGTGCTGTTTTATATCAGGAACACCCAGAAGGTTTGAGGCATACAACATTTTCCAACCAGAAACTCAGCGACCTGTGAAAGAAACTATCCCATTCATCCGTCAGAAGTCTTGTCCCTCAAAGAGGGCATTTGTTGAAAAAGTTCCAAGATTATTTATTTTGGAACTGACAGCGATCCTCTAACATAAGCCCTCACTTTAGTGCTACAGAGCACTACTAGCTGTCAGATCTTTGCAAAACAGTTTAATATAGTTCATTATTTTCTGAAACCGTTTTTAGTGTGATTATTCTTTTTATTGCATAGGTACTAGGGTTCAGAGTATATTAGTGATTTAGCATTACATTTAGCATTTAATGTTCAAGTACAGATACTCATCTAAAGCAAATAACTAATTCCAGCATTTATGTGTTTATTTAACAAAGTTTGCAAGGATGGAATCTAGGATCCTTACCTGCCATATGGGATACAGATACATGGATGCTACTTGTCAGGATAGAGAGAGAATGCAAGAGCTTAGCTACTACAGTGAATGACTTATTTGACTTTTATTTTATTTATACATCGTTTATTCCCAAAGGTCATATTCTGTAGGTTGTTGGCATTATTTACTTTATACAGTCAGTAGATTAACTGGTCGTGACAGGGGTCGGCATAACGGGTTTTAAAGACAATGTTATGTTAATCCCCTGTCTCTGCTGTGACATCAAGGTTTGTGGTGTTTAAAAGGGTCTGTGTGAAATTCAGTTGGATGAGATATATTACGACAGTCGATATGGAGAGCTGTTGCGCTGATGAAATGGATTCATTGTGGCAACTGAAGATAATGAGCTTTACTCAATCAGCTTGAGAGGGTATCCAACTGCCATTTGAATGGAGATCTCGTTGACTGTTAGAGGCCTATTGGGGACAGGCAAGCAGCGCTGCTGCCCAGCTGTTGGCTGCAGACTGCTAAGGAAGTACAGCCGCTTTTTCTTTCTCTGTTTGTCTGTCTTGGACTGCTTTATGTGCAGTGTTAGTCAACCTGGAAAGTGTATACAATTGGGTAATTATATAGAAAATGTATATTAAATTATTAACTCAGAACCAATAAAAGTAGATTTAAAGCAAAAAATTGGAACACATTAATTTATATAAGTTTATATAACTGCTCATCATGATCCTTCTATATGAGACTGTGGTTTAGTTGACATTTGGGTGTCCGGTTGCCATCCGGTTATCACACACTACTACCATGGTACTCTTAGTTTAATTAAAAATAATCTGTCTCCATCCAAATTTTTACATATGGATGCTTGAACCCCATGATTATTTGAGTTCACTGGATAAATCTCAGCACAATTTATTTATTTATTTTTTTAAGTGAAGTGGTTTTTGTGTCAAAAACAAGTATTTTAACCAAACCCAGAGGTGGCAAAAGTACAGACATTCTGGACTTAAGCAGAAGTACAAACGCTAGTGTTAAATGCTCCTAAAATACTGCAGTAAAAGCTGAAGTAAAGATTCAAAGTCTTTATGCAAGTAAATGTGAAAAAGTATCGATTCTGAAATGTGTTCAAAGTAAGAAGGTAAAAACGTAGGTATTTAAGGATGTTTCTACCAGCTATTTTTGTGCAAAGCTAACTGAACCGTGTGCTATATTAATGAACTAATAAAATATTATCAGTAGATGATAATGAAAACTTTATTTCAGTCTAAATTTTAATTCCAATAAATGTATTCAGGTTGAAACAGTGATGTAGAACATGAGCAGAGAGAAAGAAGGAACTTTAGAAAAAAACCCCTCTATTTTCTATTTTATACACCTGAATTCAACCAGCTGTAACAGATGTTTCATGAATTGTCCTGGCTGATTTCCATTCTTTACACTGACAGTATACTGTTTATGCTAACTATATGCCAGACATTCACTGTGCACCCGTCACATACTGTTCTTTTCTTTAAACCCCTCACAGTACAGCCAACAAACCTGTTTATCCTGAATTTACCTGCATAGTGTTTTCATGCAACCTTTAAATAACACGGTTAGTCTGCTAAAGTTTTCCATCATGTTTCAAATATAGAAAAACACAACGTCACATGTACAGAACCAATATCTACTTTAAAAACACGAGGACTTACATGTAAACGTTAAATTTCCAGTTTATCAAACACCTTTAAATCTAACCTCTCTTCTTCCTCTCCTGTCCAGTCTTTCTTTCCTTTCTCCATCTCTGAGTGAAGTTAGCTCTCTTCCTTTTCTCTCCCTGTACAGCAGCAGGACCCTTAGCTAGCAAGACACTGGACGGCAAACTGCACACAAACAGTTTGTGTGTTTGCTGATATTTTCTTAGCTGATAGAAACTTTGCATTTGAAATTACCTGCTACTTTAAAAAAAAGTCACTCCCTTAATGCATGCTACTCTTGTAGTGCTAGCTATATACAGAAGTACAACAACTCATGTACACCTGTTGTGCCAGAAAAAAAAAAAAGCAAACACAACCCATTTTAACCCCTGACAACGGCACATGATTGTGACCCTCTGATCTCTTTTTATGCGTCGTCCCCTGGTGATTAATGAATGAGTAGGATTGCCTATCATGTGTCACTGTTTAGGCTCAAACTGGTTTGATGTTTGAAGGCTGACATGAAATATTAAATTCCCTCTTATGCCTTAAACAAGCCTGTTTGGAATGTAAGTAGAAAGTACAGGTATTTGTTCCAAAATGTAGGGAATAAAAGTAGAAAGTTGTCAGAAAAGTATTTGTACTGCGTTACTGCAGCAAGTGACAGTAAAACAGAAACCTCTAATAAGGTTGCAAACTGTAGCCACCTTGTTTGAATCGTTATAAAAATGTCTTAAAAATGTCTTATATTTAAACATATAATATAATATGGGCTGTGAGAGGTTTCATGCAGTACAGCTTCTTTAAGAGGAGTCAGGTAAGGTTGTTGATTTCTGTCGGCTGCATCTTACGGCAGGGATCAATGCACTTCATGTTTTCTAAGGTCTGCAATGTGATGGAATTTGGAAATAAAAATGTTAACACTGTTAATCATTTTTTTTTTCGATTAAAAAGGGATTTAAAAGCAGTTTATTCAGCAACAATTTGTTAGTAGTACTTATCCAGATTTGATACACAGCAGAGCTTCGGGGGGAGGATTTGTTTTGGTTTTGCATTCTAAATGTTAGAGTCCCAAATTACATTCATGAAAATCTACATTTTAAACATGCTTCGCTTCATCTCGTTTTAAATGTAACAAATGGTTATATGATTAAAAGCACAGAAAGAAATCTATTTATGGCCCTGTGGCAATGTTATTTTAAGCCATTTCATTTAAATAATGTGCAGTTAATACCAACATTTAGGGCACTCGCTTTGGTGTAAAACTCCGTCAGCAGTGATGGTGTGGGTGCACGGGATTAGCAACAAATACAATGCCTATCAAAATGTCCCTGCACCACAGTGCTCTGACATTTTTTCCTTATAGAAAAGACAGTGCAGAACAGATCTGTCACAAAAGCTGCTCCAAAAAGGAAACTGATGTCCTCGTGTGGGTGGTGCAGCATCACTCCAAGCCAATACTATATAAAGCAATAAGCTTTAAAATAGCTCGGGAGGTGGCAATACATCTGGTTACTTTGTTTTTCTGATCCGCTGTCTAGTGCAAGAAAGGGTTTAAATATTATTAGCTGATGACCTAGCTAGCTGCAGTCCTCAAGCACAGCTTTGCAGGAACAAAAGGAACACCCACCATCCCTGACATTTCAATCCCAATGAAAGCGCATACTCACATTTATCTGTATCTAGTTAGCATGAAAAATGTGGTTGACCTCACACATTTTTTCTGCTTGAGAGGCTTATATTAAATTGTTCATACTGCCTCAGTTGGCAGGAACACAGAAATAGCACGGAACGCAACTGCACCTCACACGTTTGACCTGGACTGTGCAGAAAGTGTCAAACAGCTCAAACCCTGGGGATTCTTCAGACATACACTGAATTATTTCTGATAGTTTTGCTGTTGTGCATTTTTGTGTGTGTGTGTGTCACATGACCTTGGTGTCAAGAGGCGCTGAGAGAGGAACATTTCCGAAATAATGAAATATGTGTTTATGTGAATCTCAACAGGAATCAACACAGCAATAAATGCCTTGGACTATATTACTATGAGCTATTTTAATAAAGGTTCGAATACTCATTATTTGTTTCATTTGTCATTGTGGTCAGTTTGCACCTGCTACTTAGTATCCTAGAGATGCAATAACAAAAGACAGTGTTGATGCATCTTTTCTGAGCTGCTATCATACTTTTTTCAGATATTGAACGTCTATTTGCAGTTATTCACAGTCATTGCTGTCTCTATTCATTGTGTCTCTATCATATTAGCAGTTACTCAGTTATTCGTTTCTATACACAGAAAGAAATTCTGAGGATTCGTCAGCTTCTTGTACTTGTGGGGGACAATGATGGCGAATCAGTCCTGGCTACCTCTCTTGTTCTCGCTACTTACTTGTGATGTTCTTTTTCCTGTGAGGTATTTTTGCAAGCGAAAATATAATTATTTACAAACAGTGGTTATCTCTCCATGATATGTAAATCTCCTGCTAGAATGCTAAATATCAAAATATATCAAGCCTTAACTCTAGAGAAACAATTAAAGGTAATTTAATTCTAACTAAGCCTTTCACGCTGAGATAAACGGCACATTTGTAAAGGGAAAACTATCACAGATTAAGCGGCCTGTCTTTTCTGTTTGAAAGCTGTTTTTTTTTCTTACTTCTTCCTCTGCTTTTTAAGTATTTTCTTTCTTCACAGTGGTAACAGGAGACAATACCCTCTAAACATCCTGTGCTCTTCCACAAAGAGGTAGTGGTGCCTTTTTGCAGTTATCTGTTGTGTGGGGAGCACTGTACATGAAAGGACCCCAATGCAGCCCACAGAAGGCTGCAAAACAAAAGGCACATTTTAATTCAAAGCTTGTAGGGCCCCCAAAAGTCAAAGTAACAATAACAAGATGCACAAAAAAGGTAGAAAGAAAAAGTACAATAAAAAAAAACAATGAATGAAAATAAAGTAAATGTACTTGGTAAACAATGAGCATAATCCTACAGACTCGAGCGTAATTAGGATGCATGGAATCCCAATCATGTCACTTACAAAAGTACAAAAAAACACAAGGTCGACAAGCGTCTGCACCATGCCACATTCAGGACAAAGATCTATTCAAAATAAAGTAAATTTAAAAAAAAACTGAATCACATTCTCCTTTCCTCAGACATCCTCTCACTTGCCAGGCAATCACTATGTCAAGCAATCTCATTAAAAAGTCCACTGCCCTCTGTCCTAGACATCTTCAAATCTCCGCTGCTAGGTCATCTGGATCATCTCCCTTTCCACTCTTCATAACTGCTCTTTACTAACCTCTATACTTCCTGATTTGCTAACTTTCATCCATCTGTTCTCCTTTCTCTCATTTTCTCAATTCATGAGCTTCCTAAAGTACTCCTTCCAAATGTCTTAGCCGGCTCTCTTCAATCTTTAGTACAATTCCATCTCTTTCCTTAGTCACTCTAATCTGCCGGACATCCTTTTCAGCTCGATCTCTCTGTTTAGCCAATTAATACAAGTCCATATGTCTTTCTTAAGTTTCCACCCTCACATGCAACTTACTATAGGCCTTTTCATTTGCCTCGTTCTTTGCTGTACACCTGGCCTCCCCGTACTTCTGTGTGTTTTCTTCCTCCCGACTATCCCACATTTTCTTTGGTAACGTCTTCCTCTAAATACTTTGTGTACCTCCTCCGCCTGTCTCAACTGCTCCCTGAACTCTGTGCAACATTCTTCACCATTTAATCCTTGGCTCTACTTTTTCTTGCTTTCCCTTCATCTACATGTTGCCGGCTGAAAGCCTGTTGTAATCACCACTTTCTCCCCTCTAGAGACAATATTTAGTCTCCTTACTGCAGATTTCATCTTTCTCCTCCATGTGACATCCAACATGTAGAGCAATGTACAGCATTACCCCTTTAACTTCCAGCTCAAGCTTATGATCCTGTCTAACACTTCCATCATCTCCACCACCTTCTTGTAGGATTAGACCTACTCCTATTCTCTTCCTATCTACACACTATTGTGAAACAGTTTGAATCAATTCCAGTGCTTCCAGCCTTGCTTTCCTTCCACCTAGTCTTTCATACACAAAATATCTGCGTTCCTTCTCTTTGTCATATCAGCTACCTCTTTCCTTTTACCAGTCATTTAAATTTAAGATGCCTGGACTCTCACCTCCACACTCGCTGCTTCTGAGCTCCCGACTGATCCTGAATTGGAAATTTCAAGAAATTTAGCAGATATGGAGTTCACGAGAATGGGGCAAAGGATGAACAATGTGACCAATCACTGGCATGGAGGCAGACCATAATACCATCCCCAATGCTAACAACTTATGTACTCATCCACCGTGATAAAACCAGGAGAGAGGAAATAAGCTTCAAAAATATGGGGCCCACTGCTGATGAATCTTCAGGTCATGTTTTAGAAAAGCAACACAGTGCCTCGTGTTGCTTTGTTATGGATGAGCAGGTGTATAAATGTGTTTTTCATGTTCTGTGTGGGGAACCCTAGCATCGTTATTATCGGCTCACTGTGAAGAAGCATTGACAGGATAACAAATAAGGGAAATTAAATTAGTGGAAAGCCAATAATATGACTGGAAGATTTTAGCCAAATGGTAAATTAACTGTTATGTCTGTGACAAAATAACTGTTATATTATCAGTCATCTGCACCCTCTTTGTTAAAGCTTGGTTTAGCCACACAGGCTTTGAGTATCAAAAACCAGCAGTGATATGATGGAAAAAAGCTTTTTTGGAGAGATGTTTATTGGGGACAGTCAAAGCTGATCTGATCTGATCCTCACCCCAGAGGGTAGTTTGAACTTTACTCACTGATCTGCACTTCAGGCAGATGACTTAGCTTGGATTAAAAAAGGTCACTTGATGTGCTGTGTTATTATTCTTTAAAATCACATTTGCAAGCCAAATCAGTATAAATTAAGCATTGAATTAAATGAAATTCAGGTCACTCACTCACTTCAATGTCCATCAGGCCAGTGCAGTCTTCCACATAAATTCTTCCTTAGAGCGCTCATGGACACATACCTAAACACGCTCTACCAATCAGTGTTGGCCAGCTCTCTGTTCTTTGCAGATGAATGCAGAGGGGTAAACATCAAGGGCAAGGATGCAGACAGGATTAGCAAACTGGTGAAAAAGACAAGGCTCTGTTGGAGAGCTGAGCCAGTAAACCCTGAAGGATGTGAACTGAACTGAACTGAACTCCCTCCTAGACAACACGGGTACACACTTGAGCACCAGGCTCTGCTTTAAATCCACAGATTTTCTTTTTCATTTCTAACATTTGTGACATTTCAAATATGTGTATATTGCATATCTTATCTTTTTTTGCCACTTCACTGAATTGCTGACATATTCCAAAAATGCCAAAAACAGTGCAGTTGTATGGAGATGTAACCATCTAATCTGGTTCGCTGAATTGTGCCAAACATTTCAAGCAGCAGCTTATTCAGTTTTCTTTGTTAGGATGGGTAAGAATGCATCCCTTTGAGATGTGTTGATGAAAGAACGACAGTGAAACAGTCCCAGAATTAAAGGTTTCTTCCACACTTTGAAGATATAGTGTGCCAGCAGTGCTCTAACTAAAAACTGGCTCTGGCTTTGTCACTGCTATGATGAAGCCTTGTTTGTGTACTGGCTCTTTAAAATTACACGTCACACATGTACTGTATACTCAGGGGTGCTGTGAAAAATTCTGGGCCCTATGGAAACTGAAATTTCTGGGCCCTCTACATTTTTCACAGATAAAATTTAACCCAATAAACATACCCTGTATGATGCGACATGCCTGCGTTTGTCTGAGCTGCATCATAGCAAAAGACGCTATGCTAGCGACCGCAGCTTGGACGGGCAGGTGGAATGAACCATTGTGAAAGGGAGGGGTGTATAATAAACAGTACATTATTATAATACATTATTTGTTAAATATTATTAAATATATGATCAAAATAGACAAAATACGCTATGTGTAGGAGGGGCCCTAGCACATTTAACGTATATATTAAAAAGCGAAAAGAAATAAGAAAAAAAAAAGGGATCTGGTCTTCTGGGTCCTTCCTCAGCCTGGGCCCTTAGAATCGTCCTAACCTTCCGCCCCTTTACGGCGCCCCTGTGTATACTTACCATGAATATACAAGTAGTTGTTGTATGGTAATGCTCACACACAGGGTCACTGCTCCTACATTGATGAATTAATTGGCACATTACAATACAATTTATTGAAACATGTGCAAACACACATGAAAACGAAGCATATATTCGATATAAACACCTTTATTCTTCAACACAGCCTGAGCTCTCTTAGGAAAACTTGCATGTCATTTTTTAAGCAGTCTTCAGGAATAGGTGTTCAGGCTTCTTGAATCTGACTGAGGCTCCGTGTTCATTTTTCTATCAATTTAGACAAAATCCCCCAGTATCATTGACTGAAATTAAGTCCCAAACCAGCCTCGACCATGTTTTCAGAAATACTTGTGGACATGCACTATTCTCTCCCGACCTCCTCCTTACATAGTGATGACAATTTGGATTCATCACTGCCACTGATTTTCATTCCAGTTCTTCCCAATTTGGCAAACCTTAGCTTTTTATTCCTGTTTCCTTTCCCTTGAGACCATTTGTGAAGAGGCTTCAGCAAACAGTAGTTGGATCAATAAGTCTTTGTTGGATTTATAAGAGAATGACTTTAAGGTTATATTACGTCAGATACTTTAGATCTGCTACAGATAGACTTTAAGCGTATCCCTTTCTTCTTCCTGTACCTGTCCAGTTACCTCAGATTTTTTAAGGATGCAGTGCACACCATGCTGTAAGGGTTTTGGCTAATAGCTGTTTGGGAATTACCTTGTTGGTGCATTGTCTTGACTGCTTTATCATTGATTTTGGGGTTTTTTAGATTCAGCCAAAGAAAATTTGAAAAAACAATCTTTTTTGGGGATAGACTGCTAATAACAAACAACAACAAACAAACAACTATACAATTTAAAGAGTTTTCTTTGCTACAGTGACAATTATTTGTGGACATGACTCTGGTCATCCCTTGAGTTAAGTGCCATTTTTATTTTTGAATGATTCACAGGTCAGGTCAGTGTATCGTTGTAATTCTTGTGCCTGACTGTTTTAAAATGGTCAGGTCCAAGAACTGGACTGAAAATGAGTCAAAAAGTTGACAACGTCCCAAGAACCTAGAAAAATATCACTTTACACCATTAAAAAGGGGGGATGGGGGGG
>VUQR01023334.1:10114-50195 GCA_015108515.1 Hemichromis elongatus | reverse complement strand
TAAATAAAAAAAAGGGGGGGGGGGGGGGGGGGGGGCAGTGGAGCTTTCATTTCAGGTATAAAGAAATAAGAGTTGGCTTAAGACTGTTGCACAGTACTGTAAATAAATACGTTTGATCCAATTTCATTATTACTTATGAAGAAAATACCTTTATCAACCCTGCCATCAGTAAACATTAGCACTTACAATTACATCAGTGTTTTTTGTGACATTATTGTTATAGTATTTCTCAATAATTAAAGTTTTGGTTTATGATGTTTTCAGTCACACTGCTTTCACGTTTTTCCAACCGTGATCTTTTAATAAAAAAAATACCAGCACAGCTACATGCGACCTCTTCTGTTATCAGTAAAAACTTGACATTTTCCTTTTGCTTCTGCTACAATTATAACAGGATTTCAGTCACAGAGTTATTGAAAAGTCTGTTTTCTCTCTTTTTCACTGTGAGTCACTAAAGTCGTGGGAACTTCAACGGAGCGTTAAAGAAAATTAAGTGCCGTCTTATTCTAGCATTGTTTTACTTTTTTTTAAAATTTTAAATCATGCTTTTTATTTGTTTTTGTTTTTTAAAGTCTCTGTAAAGCACTTTGAATCACCTTGTTGCTGAATTGTGCTATATAAATAAACTTGCCTTGACTAATGATTGTCTGAGTCGGCCTGCTTAAGTGTCCACTATCCCACGGACTGTTTAGAGCACAGGATATTGAGGCTACTGATGTTTTCTTTTATTCAACTTATGTTGCATTAAAATTCCAGTCTTACCTGCTGTGGATGACGCAAGAACCCAGCATCTGCAGCAGAATGCACTGTGAATGTATTTGAATCTTTCATTACAAAGTTTCCATCTGTTTTACAATCACAATTGAACTGAAACACAGTAAACCATTACCGTATTACTTAGCCTACACCGTATTTGGAGGATGCCTGAAAACAAGACAACCTTTGTCAAATGAGGGGAATGTGCAACAATAACATTTACTCCAGGAGAAAGCAGGGAATAATTACTCGTGTGTGGCTTGAAATAGAACAGTTGAACAGCGCACAGATTAGAGTGCATCCTCCGGTGCCCATTAATCAAATGCTTTGGAATTAACTTTCAATTGACTTTCTTATCCTTCCGCATAAAATAGATGCCATGGCTGAAAAATGGAGTGAGCAAGCAATCTTTAATTTGAAGACAAAGTTTGTCACGCCAGTCAAAAAAAAAGAAAAAGAAAAAAGAAATGAAACGATGGAAGAGTTTCAATTTTCATTTGTGTTTCAAAGTTATAAAAGAGGCCCAGAAGTGCTTTTATTTCAATGAGGATTCTCCATAACAATGGAGAGCATATTAATGGGAGATGATGGGTGATTTTTGTACTTTTTGAAGATCTATTGTACTCCTTTGTTTTTTCCCTTTCTCTCAAGTCCTCCTTAGAAAAAAAAGAACTTATTTGTGCTGCATAGATCCATCTTAAACTTTCACGTTTTCATGGTAAAAAGAAGCCCTAAAATGCTTTAATGATGTCAACAGTTTTGTTAATGGGATTGTTGTCACTAATCAACAGCCACGTGTTCATGTAATGAATCTCTAAGTGGTTTTGGCTCATATCTCTTTCTGCACACCTCTAAAATGCTAAAATTTTTAATTTTTACATGTTATCCTTGTTGCTGAGTGCCCATAGATGAATTTAAAGCAACAGTTTGACATTTTGGGAAAGGTAATTTTTTTTCTTGCTGAGAGTTAAATAAGAACATTCATATCATTCTCATTTCTGTGTGAGGAATGAGACACAGTTATCAGTACAGTGTATGGCTACAGCTTGCACCTTAATAGCTTACAGTTGAGGCCAAAATTATTAGCCCCCCTTATGAAATTAGACAACACCCCTGACTTCAATATGAAAATGACCATTAACAACAAGTGTTTGTTTGTAATCGCATATCTGTTTCTAAAATAACAATGTCCACTAAGTTTAATTAGGATGTTTTATTGATACACTGAGCTGAAACAAGAAAGAGCAAAAGTGAGACATACACAATTATTAGTCGATATTAATAGTCAATACTGTACCCTTTTTGAGCCACAACTGACAACAATCTATTAGAGTAGGTCTTTACTAGGTTGGCACAGGTCTCCTGAGGGATTTTGGCCCATTCCTCCGTTGCAAATTGTTCTAGCTGGTCCAAATTGCCTGGTTTCCAAGCATGGACGTTCACTTTGAGCACTTGCCAGAGATTCTCAATAGGATTGAGGTCTGGGCTCCGTGCGGGCCGCTCTAGGATCTCGGTTTTGGTATTTTTGAAGAACTGTTGGACTAATTTCAATATATGCTTTGGGACATTGTCTTGTTGGAAAACCAGGCGATGACTTAAGCCTAGACTACGAGCAGATTTCTGCATATTCTCCCTCAGAATGTCAACATAATTTTCTTTTTTCATGATGCCATGTACCTGAACAAGGCTCCCTGTAGCCGTGCCCCTTATCACAAGCCTCTGCTATCTTCTTTCTGAGCTCCAGACTGATTTCCTTTGTCTTTGTCATGGTGAGTAACAGTAGGCCCTCTCATGTGTTCAACAGCCCTGTTCCTTGCAGTCTTTTTATGCTGATTGAATGTTGTTAGGAAGCCAACTGACTGCACAGGCGTGGTTTCAAAGCTGATTGGTTAATTACTGTAGGTGTCTAGGTGGGAAAGCAAACATTCACATGGGGCTAATATTTTTGACCACCCCATATTTTACTATATTTGATATAAAGCAAGACTAAAAATGTATTTTATATTACAAAAGGTACCAAAAGCTAGTAAATAGCACTGGCAAATGTTTGATTATATCACGTTTCATCAATGTTGCAAACATTGGGAAGTTTAGGAGAATGTTCCATGATTCCTGGGGGGCTAATAATTTTGGCCTCAACTGTAGCTTAGCATAAAGCTCTGTGATAGAATAAAAAAAAATGCCTTCATTCTGACTAGCTCAGACTTGACAGTTAGGCACATAACCCCTGCAAAAGCCTGGTCACACTATAAAATGGACGGGCTAAATTTATCCAGTAAAGTCTGGGCTCGCCACAAATCCTTGAGCAAAGTGCAACTTCTCAGCTGTATAACAGTAACCTTTAAAGGTCAGAAGAGATTGATTAATTAACAGCCTTTTATTGTGCAAGCACACTAAAGTTTCCACACCACTATGTCTTCAAAGTCAGACTGGATAATGACATTTGGCAACCAGTTATAGTCAACCCAGACTGTGTGTACAACTCTCTTTGGACATTTGGTTAAACAGGATTTAAAATTAATTGAATAATGAATCAAAGACTGAGAGATTGCATATGTCCAGTAACCATAGCCCCAGTGGCCTTTTAGAAACAGAGGCACAGATCCCCTAAATATACAGGGACAAAGTCTACATTTGTTAAAGTATGACAGCTCCAAGAACAGACAGCCGCACAGTTTTTCATGAAAGCGGGATGGCTAAAGTTAAGTCAGAAACAAGACAGAAGAATGCAAATCTAAACTTAATTCAAAGCATAAATATAGTTGCTGATGCTGCAGAGTCACTGATGTGTAGTCCATGGATTGTGTAGTCTTGCAGTCTTATGTTCAGTTAACCACTCAGTTAATATATAAAAAACATGTGTCTGATAGCTAATGAAGGATTGGAAGGAGCATGTTTGCCACTATGTGGATATCTAAAGTACGTTGTCTGAGGACTCTGAACAATCGTATAATGGACACAATATAGTATCAGAGTGACCAAGGCTCTCTCTCATATGACATTTAAATATCATCAGATGAAGCATAGAACTGATTTTTTAAAAGATGGGTCACTTTTGAGAATAAGTACTGTAGGACTAAGGCTATCTTTGAGGGTTTTTTTAAATTGTTTTGTTTTTAGCAGCAGGGATTTTGTCTCTATCCTCTGTGATAGGCTGAAAAAATGTATACAGGAACGGTGACTCCTTTCTTGGAGAGTGTTTCATGTAATTAGATTTACACTGTAAATCTGTGTCTGCACTGCAATATCTTTGTAATGTGTAACGAGCTGATGAATACAATGAGCTTATAGAAAACTGGTTTCTGGTCAGTGGTTTGAGATAAAATTGTGACTACAAGTACTGTGACACCGAAAAAGTAGGCAAAACTTTGCCACAGCTGGGCGAAGGAGGAGATTGTAAAACTGGACAATTATGGTACTTAGCATATATGGTAATCCTGTTATTCAACCTCTTTTGAAAGCACAGTCGATATACACAGAAATTTCCTTCTTAAAGTTTTTAGTAGGCTTTGACTCTAAAACCTACTGCAGAGACACTAATTATGCTGGAATTCCATTGCTAAAAGTCTATAATGACAATCAAGGGAGCAGCAAACGACTGTCTTTTCTTTTCTTTTCTTTGTTTTGCTTTGCTTTGCTTTTCAGCACAACCAGCCATGGTGCCATGTAATACAATCAGGCCACACGTAGCCGGGGCTCTCCCAAAACGAAGATATTTTTCTACGGTTCGGCCTGTCATCCACACAGAAAAGCGGTTTTGCAGCACGAAAACGAATCTTTTTAAAATCTCCAGCCAAAGTGAAGATCTGCGTTTTCTTCGTTTGCGTGTGGACAGATATAACCGGAGTTTTAGGATCCGCGACGTCACTTTCTGCGACACAAATGCTGACGTCAGGTTTGCGACCTGTGTTTGCACTACGGCATGGATGCCCTCAGAGCTGCGCTCGCGTTATCAATTGTCCAAGCGCTTTTTGCTTGTTTGTTTTTACATGTTTCATGTTTTGTTTAACGTAAGCAGGAAGGCAAAAAGTTAACCTGGATAAGGATACGGGGAACTACTGCCGCCTACAGGTCTGGCATGTCAATGAATGTGCTTTACAATGCCCTTATGCGGTTACGTGAGGATGGAGATTTTTTTTAAAACGAGGTGGTGTGGACGCAAGTTTTTTCAGGGGCGGATATTCGTTTTTGAAAAAAACTCAGCTACGTGTGGACTAGGCCTCAGTCAATATTGGTTCTTCCTTCTCCTTTCTCCTTCTCTTAAAGTAAATGGGTATTACAAGGAGTCAGATGTCACGATGCTGAAACCATCATTATGGGTGGTTGCTCCTGTTTTGTTTTTTCCTTTGCAAAATTTGTATACTCAGCATGTCTCAGCATGTAACATTGCAACAATGTTACAATTAAAGGCTTGCTGCTCACTGAAGCAGCAAGCCTTTAATTATAAATTAGAAAAGCCCAATATGACAGCCAAGTCAAGACAATATTTTTCTATGCTTCTGAAAAAAGAACACTTAAGTAGACAAGCTGTGTTGTTTGATTAAATGAGTTTTCCTTTACTGATTGAAGAGCCACGAAACATAGCAGTCCTCTACACTCGGAGTCAAAGCAAGGGCGCATAGCTTGACAACAGTGTTAAATAATCACCAATCTCCACTTGAGTAAACATTTCTTAGCTTCAAATGGCAAATAATTAGTACGACAAAAAGGCGAGGCTTGGTTTTCACAAAAATGCCGTGGAGGTTCAGGATTTGCTGTTTTTTTTAATTTGCAGTATGCAACATGAGAAGGGCGAGCTCTAATCTCTCTTTATCCATGCTGGATGATGCCTGCTTGATGGATCACCATCCTGCTTCACTAGCTCACTGTTGGCCATCATGGATCACTATCTGGATGCACTTTCATTATGGCTACTGTCATGGACCACTATCTTGTTATGCTGCAAAAACATCAATGACAAATCAAAGCCACAAGCACATGAAATTAGCTTGAGTGTGTGCTGTGATTTTGCAGTGAGCTTGATATTTACCTGGTGTGGTGCCAAGAACACTGAACAAATGGTTCTTAGAAAATTAGGCACGCTGAATTCTCTTTCGCAGCCGCATGATGTGCATCTTCAACTAGTGGACTTCATTTCACCCTCGCCTCCGTTTAACATTACATCCCAACTGGCCTCTGGTGGGAAAGCTGTCTTAAAGACATCCTGGCATGCACATCCTAACCCCCAACCTCTATTGCTCTCTATCTTTTTTCTCACATTCCACTCTCTAATCAGCCATCAGGGATTGTGTGTGTCTGTGTGTGTGTGTGTGTACAGGGATTGTGAATGAAGAGCAGTGCAAAAAGGAGCAATGACCCACAGTCCTCTGCACTCGTTTCAACCTCAACCGCTGCAGTCCCCTGTGGCTTTCCCTCCCTCCACGCACATACACCTCAGCCGCTGCACGGCTTAACATTCATTCACCACCACCAACCCTCCTCTCCTCTCCTCTCTCCACCACCCGCATGCCCTCTTCACTGGAAGAGCCACATAATTATTTTCTCTGGGAGACATACTGCTCGCGTTCGCCTCTATCTTTAATTACAATCAAGCAAAAGAGAGCTTTAACAGGAGGGACCAGGCATGCTGCTTTGATGTTGTCTGCTGCTTACCCCTTTGCTTTTTTCCCAGGCAAATGGCAGAGCGCCTACATGCCAACACCACCCTGAACACCCAGCATCATATTCCTTGACAGTGAGGAGATGTAAAGCATTGTGTCTTTGTGCGAAGCAGATTGTAAAAATTTGGATGCAAATCTGATGTTTTTTTTTCTTTTTGTTGTTTTTTGGGGTTGTGATGTTAGTTAAACAAAGGCCAGCATGTTGTTCTGCTATAAACCTAAATTCCAGTTTGGCCAGCCGCATGTTTTGATCCCCGCTGCCAGTAAAGACTTTGTTCCTTTGGAGGAAACCCAAGCGATGGGGATTTGTATGTGTGCAAGGAGAGTGTGGGCATCACTTTGCTAGCACTGTAGGTTATGAAGCATGTCTTCACATAATGCATTCATGCAACACAAAGTTGCAAATATATCGATGCTAAAGTATATTTAACTTAAATAGATTTGTGTTTGCTGGACTATACGTGCAGGAAGTAGTTTGCACCAGGATGCATTTAGGCTTGTTTTTTGTGCGCACATGTTTGTGACTGATTAGCGGCTAGATCTGTGATTGCTGCTGTGAGCCTGTGATTAGAGAGTTGGCTGAGATGTTGGCTGCTGATTCTTTTGGCCACAAACGGACAAGAAGCCGGACTGAATCAGCGACTGCAGTCTGCCACCTTCTAGAAACGGTTTTCTGTCTAACTCTAAGCTCAGTGTAGCCCTGCTCTGTAACTAAAGCATCTGAAATGAAAGCTGATACAATGTCTTTTCTCATGCTTAGCTATTATGTGACTCACTTTGTGAACAATGGATGCTAATATCCTGGTATTAGACAGTGATACAAGTTATTCTTCTGGGTATTTTTGTTTAGTTATTCGATAGAACAACAAACTAAATATGCTGTTGTTGTTTCAAATATGAGCCTGATGCATATAAACATGCTTTCACAAGACGATTGATTTGATGCACTTGTACCTCACATAAACTCATCACGGGGATGAATGTCATGGTAATTTTCAGCTTTTAATGATTTCTTTGAACTGTTTGTTTCTAGGGTGAAATGATTGTACAGTATACATCTTCAGTGAGTTTAAAAAACAAGAATTGGGGGGATGAGGTTGAATTTATTTTGGATTGCATCTCATCCACACAGGGTCAAAGGTATACATCCACCCCCACTAACATTTGATTAAATGTTCCTTAGCAAGTTGCTCCTCAGCTAGATGGTTTTGGTAGCCATCAAAAAGTTTTAACTCCTGGCTGAACATTCGACCGCTCTTCTTGGCAGAATTAATAGAGTTCATTTAAATTAGTTGAGTCACTGTTTTTATACATAATCTAACAAATGTCAGTAGGGTTGAAGTCAGGACTTTGGAAAGGCCAGAACCTTAACCTTAATTCTAAGCAAGAGTCTATCATCTGTCTGTCTCTCAGTCTCTCCATCTATTTATGTATGGGAATTACTACAGTGTGTGTTTGCATGGAGGAGACTGATTTGTATTATTTCATTTAGTCAAGTCAAGTGAAGCAAGACTATTTTTTTTGCCCTGTTTAACCTTTCTTAGTCAAACTAAACTTCAACATGAATAAGGAAATAAGATTATTCTACAAAAGTATTAAACATAAACTTCAGGTCCATAGAGCAAATGTATAAGTTCATCTTTGGCTCTTTGGGCAGCACGAATGTTAGCACTGTTGCCTCACAGCTCAAAGGTCCCGAGTTCCCTTCCATCACCTGGTCGGTGCCTTTGTGTGTGGAATTTGCATGTTCTCCTCGTCTTTGTGTGGGTTCTCTTCGGGTACTCTGACGTCCTCCCACAGTCCAACGATGTGCACTCAGTGGGGTTAGGTTAATTGGTTATTCCCTGTGTCTCACGCTATGACAGTTTGGGCATGCTCCGGCCGCCTGCGACCCTGACCTGCATGGAACGGACATATTTTTCTATAAAAACTTCATCATTTTCTGCTTTTGCTGCACATTTTCTGGCAGCAAAAACAATAAAATTTTTATTTTGGATGTAAAACATACAAAAATTCTAGGAAATAAAATTCATTCAGTTCTTCTGAATGTACAGAATGGGCCATGAGATCTAACCAAAGATGCAAGAAAGTAATTTATAAGTGATTATAAGTGATACCTAAAATCTATCTGAACTTTAGTGTGGTTCTTTTTCTGAATCCTAAATTGCATGTATGTATTGTATTGCTTCACTGTTATCCATTGCTTACTATGAAACTTTTGATTGGCATTTCTGTTTTTATTTGGCTATTTTGGTCAATTTAAAACAACTCAACATCATTATGAATAAATTGTAGCCTTGAATGACTTTTTTTTAAAAAGTCATCAAAAGATGGATCTTGTGTGTTTGTCTGTGTCTCTATGTATATGGATCAAATTTCTCATTTCTTCTGTTTTGTAAATCCATCAACAGTCATTTTTCTCACTAAGAAACTCTCCCGTCCACTGTCTCGCCCGAAAAACTCAAAACGTAAACTGGAGGAATGCTCACAGGCCGTGGAATATCAATCAGTCTCCAAATAAGTCGGAGGTGTCAGCAGAATAATGGATTTTGTTTGAGAACGAGTCCATAGCTGCTGCACACAGGGATTTAAAACAATAATCTTTCCGGGATAATGACTGGGTAATATGGATAGCCCATTTATCTTTGATTAGTTTTTTTGATGTAGGGATAAATTCCCATGACTCCCTGTTTCATTATTCTTTCTAATTACCTGCACCGATTCGCCCATCAAGCATCGGTACGCTGGCGCGATGTAATTGCTTCTGCCATAAATCAAGAAACATTTGGGGGCGTCTCCAGAGTATCTGCTCCATTAATACAAAAACATTGAGAAGCCAGGCTTATGTTCATATTGATAAATCTAATCATTAGTTTTGACAATTTGATATTTGATATGCACAATCTCCAGCTGAGCGTCTTAGTAGTCCTTACACTGATAATTGCTGCTTCTCTTTTACTCGACAGCATGCGTACAGAGGCGACATCTGCTTCATTCTTTATGTTATTCACAGGGTCAAGATTTCCTGTGTCTCCACTTGGAAAAAAAAAAGGCACTTTGCATTTGCAATGGGGATGCCGCCGAATGACGCATTATGGTACAGCCATAGCTGGCTGCCAAGGTCAAGGAGCACATTGTGTCTTAATGAGGCCCCAGGCTCTGATAAACATTCGTCTGACAGCCCCCAGTGTTGCCTCATCTCTGTTGTACACAAAACATGTAAAAACTTGCCTCGAGCTGAACATCACATATTCCAGTCCGCAGGGTTATCATTCTAATTTAGTTAAGGCATTAGGCAAATCAACAGCTCCCGTAGCACCACAGTAGGGAGAGGTTGCTGGAGGTGGAATGTGAATGAGTTAAGTTAAGGCAGACAGAACTGGGGCTTAGCTGTTAGCCTCGGGGTCAAAGTGATAATGTATGAACTTAGCTCCAGCAGGCCAGCAGACAGCACTACATTAGTGACCAACGAGTGTCTCAGAGCGGGCGCTTTACTCTGAAAGCGACACGGCAAGTTTGCATGCCAGCCAATCAGGGACGAATGTGGATTATTTGCTGTGCAATAAAATTACTCATGTTCCTCCTGTATCAGATTTGCCACTTGTTACTTTGAATGCCTTTGCACAATGGTCACACTGACCTTTATTTGAATTGTTTGTGCTTTTGCCAAAACAGTATGCTTAATAAGCACTGCGAATAGGAAAGAAAAACAGATTTTCTTTTCTCTTAGGAAAACACATTTGCATTTTTGGGGAGAAAGTTTTGAATTAAATTAGCCTTAATAGTTTACTTTTTAAATACTGCATATTTTATTTTGTGCTCAGCGCTTGCTAATTCTGACTGTATTGAGCTTGTATTACACTGAATACAAACTACTTTACTTGTAAAGAAATCCAAAAAAGGTTTCTTGTTCATTGAATTTTGTCAAGAATCCTTTTTGCATACTGTTAGAATGGCAGCAACGCAGAATTTGCATGTTGTTACCTTGAATCTGCATCTGACACAAACACATTAGCACCCTGAAAACTGACAAGAAGTAACTGTGATGTTTGCCTCTGCTGTGGACATGTGTGATGTGTTGACTTCCAGCTGTCCTTGCTTTGTAGCATCTTGTCTGAACACATTCTCTTTGCCCTGCCTCTTGTGAACCAAACACAGAAGAGCAGCTTCAACTGACAAGAATGCCTAATGTACCAAAGTCACTGGAGTGTGGCAAACTAAATGGCCCCCAACAAAGCACTTACTGCCTTGTGTTTTACAGTAGTTGCTATCTTCTCTTCAGCAAAAATATATCTAGGCTTAACCTTGTCTTTCCTGTAAGATTTCTGTAGTGCAGAGCAGCTTTTTAAAGCTTTTTAATGCTGCTCTGGTTAGTGTTTTTGTCTAACCTGCAGATCAAGTGGTTATGCTTAAAGTGAAAGGTGTGAGTCATGGTGATAGACACATGGGATATTATTGCTCTTTAAACTGTTTTAGGATCATTCTTTCATTACTTAGGTGGCTTTGGTTTTCTCCTACCCCGATTTCCAGATGCATGAGGTAATTTTATGTTTTTTTAGGAAGACGGCCCATAATAGGATACAGTAGGTACACAAACAAAATTGCAATTTAAATTGCAGCTTCTAAAGACCACAATAGACCTGAAAAGGCCATAAACATTACACCTACACTGGCTAGATTACCAGTACTCATTCTAAATAAGTAATTGTAAGAATTTTAATACATATCTACACGTGTAAACATCAAACTGCTTGCCGATTAAGTTGTGGCAATTATTATTTAAAAAAACAAACAAACCCAAACCACTTTCAAGTTAATGCTCTTATCTTATCTACCATTGTGTGTTACAATTTATTCAGCAGCTTCACTTGTTCTAGCAAACGCCCACTGTGGGCAAAGTTAGCCAGCATATATTTAAACTGAACATAAAATGTTTTAATGGTGTTTTCAGTGCATTGCCATACATGTCTTATAACAATAGATAAATATTATTATTTTCCTATTACGTAATGAAAAAATATTCTTTAAAGTAAATTTCTTAAGTAATTATGGCAGCACGAGCAAAAGGTTTTTTTTTTTTTTTTAAAGCATGTGTTTATCTTACCAGCAGACTAAAAGTATATCGATAAGCAGATTAATTAGCACGTTTGAATTTAGTTTCTGTTTTTATACGATAGTTAGCACCTCATGAGCCCCGTGAACGCTGGTCACATGAAAACAAAGCTGTAGATATTTATGGCTTTCTTAACAGTGCTACTAGACTCACACTCTTTTGTCTGGCTCGTGCTCTCCCTCTGAATATGTTCGAGTGGCTTATGCAGAGACACTGAGTGGGATGACTGTGGTGCAGCTTGCAGTGACCCAGGTTAATATGGTTAAAACACTTGAGTGCCAGTGTCTGCAGTTACAGAGGCACGCAGGGTGCTGAATGCTGAAAACAAGTCTTCAGAGAGTCTTACAGGGCAGCACAGGGAGCTGATATACAGTACTGTAGCTGCTGTATAAGCAGCTGTGCTTAGGTCTACAAGGTGCCTGAGGTGCCTGTAACAATGATTTCCCCACAGACTCTTTCTGCAAACTATGAATCAAATCAGCACCTTGTGTGCACCTTATTATACATTCTATACAATGAAAATCCTTTTAAATGTCCTTGTTATCCAGAGCTGGGAGCTGTAAGGCAATAGGAAGTATGCATCACCATCACCATCATCATCATCAGTATCATGACCACACAGGGAACAGTATGAGCCCTGCCTACGATTTGTTATTCTACCCCCTTAAAAAAGAAAAACTATTTTGGATTGCAGGAGCTTTGTGGAACAAATTAACCTCTCAAGGAAGTTTGTGCCTAGACCTAAATGACAAGGTCTCGTTCTTTGAAAACACTAAAAATAAAAGCCCTCAAATCTGCTCTCAGATAATCAGAACCAATTTCCTCTTGAAGACATACACCATCAGGAAATGTATATAAGTATAAAATAACTTACAAGCTCACATTCATATCAAATGTCCTCCGACAAAGAAATGTGCAGACTATAGAGGCTTTACCCTGGCACTTTCTTAGTGTAGTGAAGCAGCAAACAAACTGAAGAGCACAGATCTGAGATCCTCTGGTGGGTGTGAAGTGGAATCAAAGTACTTCGGGCAGCCACTACCGTGTCTGGGTTTGCCTAATCAAGTAAAAGTACACAGAGAGCCCGGAGCTCTTTGTACGTGATTTACTGGAGCCATAATTCATTTGGAATTGGAGATGAGGAGCTGGCAATGGCAGGTTACAGTATGGAGTAGGAGTAATTTGAACTGAGTAATGATTAGAATCTGGATGGCTCTATAAAACAGATGTCCTTCAATATCTGTGGGTTTAGTGCGAGTTTCAGTCACCAGTGTGTGATTTTGCTTGATTTTTTTTCCTTTTTTTGCTTGGCAAAACCTCAAATTCTCTCCTTAAAGTGAATTCATGTTATAATAAACAAATGTTACATGACTTTCTAATTCAAATATTTACATATTTATTCTGTTTAGCTTGGCGTTAAAACTGTAGTTAAGCATGTGATTTGTGAAATGATCCTTATAGCCTACTTCTGAAGCAAACCGTGCATGTATGAGTGCATGCATGCAACCTGCAACATATGTGCGAATTGGTTAACCTAAATGCTCGTCCCTGTAAATAACATAGGAAAAAAACATTTAACACATCTTCACACACATTTCCACAGCTCACCTGTAGGGGGGGAGGTGGGGTGGGTGGGGAGTGTTGATCGCCCTACCAAGTGGAAGTACACGCTGCTTCCGTGGTCGCGCTATTTATTTTATTCCGACACAACACTGCCTGTGAATATTCATGATTGTGTGCCTCTAAACGTCAGGACGCAGCGGTGGCTCTTCCTCCCTGACAGAGCGGGGAGGCTGAGAGAGGAGCGACAGCATGCCAGAGCCCGGTTGCATCGCTCCCATCGTCACTGAGCGTATTTTGACTGCATTTGAGGGCAAATCTGCTCTCAACTCATCCCACGGTGCAGCGCCAAAGGAGGCAGCGATGGTCTGACGGGACACAAACACAGAAAGAGACTCGAAGGCAGAAAGAGAGAGAGAGAGGGAGAGGAAAAGGAAGACGGGAGAAAGATAAACGCCGCTTTGTTTTTGAAACGCGCACATACACACACACATATACATATATATTTATTTGTTGGACATAAGCGCATTTGGATTTATATTTTTAGAGCGGGACGGATCGGGTGACCAAAACGCCTTTGAGGAAGGAGATGCCACAGAGGAGCGGTGAGAGCTGGGTGACGCTTCAAAACCAGGGTTTTTCTTGCGCGATGGACGAGACATATTGATGCTAAGGAACTGGCGACTTACCACGTTGCGGAGGAGAAATGTTTTGCAACTGCCGGAGACTGCTCTGGAGGATGAATGAATCCCCTGGCGTCATTTCTCGCTCTTAATATGTAGCTGGAGCGAGTGCAAGCTGTTTGTCGGCTAGTGAAGCTCATAAAAGCATCGCTCACTGGTTGGAGCCGAGCTCCTGGACGCTACTAACATTTCCCACCTTTTAAGTTCTGTGTGACCGTTGCGGCGTCCTATTACAGAGCCTCCGGAACTGTCCGTGGTGCTGAACGGATCAGCCAGCCCTTCGGGTCTCCACGACTTGACCTTCTCTCCAGCGAGCACAGAAATCACCCCGCCGCAAGACACACCGTAAGGTGACAAAGGAGGCCACCACTCATGAGCTTTTGCCGGGCTTGACTGAGTCAGCCAGACAGTATTCTCCTTTCATGGCTGTGGCACGCAAAATCAAAACTTTGCTGACCGTCAACATCTTAGTGTTTGTGGGGATTATACTGTTCTCGGTGTACTGCAGGATCCAGGACCGATCCGAGGAGCTCATCCAGATAGGGCGTATTTCTGATCAGAGGCTGCGAGCCAGGAATGGCAAAGTTTCCAACTTGGTGGACAGGCAGTCAATTCTCCAGAGGCTGGAGAGGCTCGAGGATGTGGTCTACAACCAGTTAAACGGTAGGAAACTGCTTGAAGTTCTTAGTTGTTAAATTCGTGATCTATAAAAGCAAACATTTTATATTTAGCACACAGAGTCCTTGTCGGCCAATTTGTCGGGTAATAAGATGCGCTCAGGTGAGTTTGACCTGGACAATGACTCATGCATTTTATTAATTAATTAATTAATTGTCAGTCTAGCCTAATTTCTTTGGTAAAAGCCTTCGCTGTCACATGGCTATAGTATCAGACTTGCCTATTAATAGGCTAATTGTCCATTGTATACTTTTTGCATGTGCATAAGCACGAATGTTATCAGTGTTAATGTACTTTAGTGTGCTGTCAGTGACCTTTTGTAAACTTCACATGAATGTCCAATAATTATTGAGGTCGGTGCAGAATCGCACTTGGAGAAAGTCTGTACGCCAGCAGCATTCCTGCCATTTCACAAGAAGCATCCTGGTGAAATATGTCAGATTTAACTGGCCGTCTGCGTTTTGAAGGAGAGTCTAATGTACTACCTCTATAACACAATGACAGACTTTTACAGGATTTCATTACACGGGCATTAGTCTGTGGGTCAGATCTGATCTCTTGACCACAGGAGGAATCTTTATAAATCAGGTTACGTCTTACTCCGACTTACTGTTTTATTTAATACACGTGTGTGTTTTATGCAGGAGATGGTCGAGGTGAGTGAGTGGGCTTCAAAAGATTCATGAAGGGAATGAGGCATGACCGCATGAGCCTCTATGTTTACGTGTACTTCATATAAACATGCATGCATACTTTCTACCAGTACTTATTATTCTCATAAGGATCATGTTTCTTTGGGGAATTTGTCCAATTCTGATGCAAATGTTAAATAGGAGAAGTGAATGGGCTCGTTTGGTAAAGGTTAAGCAACTACTTTAGCTAAAAATATCGTCAAGTAATAAAGAATTTTTGCAATGAAGGAAGCAGATTTCTAAAATGCCCCCCCCCAGAGTGCTTACTCACAAAATGAGGGATAAGTGGGATCACAACTAATATGTTCTCACATCCTGTGATTACCCCAGGAGTGCTTTTCTACCTTGCGTCATGAACTGTACCAGATGCATGAAGTGGCTGACTTGATGATGACTCAGTGACTGCTAAACTTCAGCCTTTTGAAGAGCGCATCCAGTTTGGAACTCGATATTCACAGTTATTTGGGCAACCTTTTCTCTCACTAGTACAGGAGGTATCTGTTTTTGATCCTGTGATGCCTCATCTACAAAGGCTCTTGTTTTCAAGCCAAATAATGAGAAAGCTGCATGGTAGACTATTACACTGTGTTACTGATTCGTTTCTTGACACTAGAGCTTGAGGCTTAATGATAGAGCAGCGTAGTGGGGAATCTTTGTTTATGCAGTTGTATTTTCATAATGGTCACAGATGAGGGCAGAGATTTCATCATAATCTTCTAATAGTTCAGCCCCCCTGAAAGCTGTTCAACCCAGAAATTGTACAATAAAGAACTAAATAATTTAAAGAAAACAAGCCTGTCTCTTTTACCGCAGAAGTTGCAGTATTTATTTTATCTTAACTCTGTGGAGCAAGGTTAAGAAAAAAGGGTGGGGCACTCCAGCCACTCCACCATGATTGGTTGCTTTAAGACCCTCACCTAACAGGGATTTGAAATGGGTTTTATTCTATATTATCAACATGTAATTAACTGCCTGATAATGACCTGTGTGTACTGAGTCTATTTAAGCTAAGTGTGAGTATTGCTGTCATTTGCAGTCCTGCTAGTTTCTCTCTGCTCCACATTCTGTTTTGCTTCTGTGTCACTTAAACAGCAAAACAGGGACACACAGTTTTGTTTTAGTAAATTTTAATAAGTAGAAGCTAGCCATTGCTTCAGGCACTTTAAATTTTCAGATCCACTCATATGATTTACTTTATCCTCTCTTAACTCCACGCTGTGTTCAGGAACATCCTGATGTACAAGTGAAGCAATGTGCATAAGTTTGTTGTCCTCTCCCTTCCCCACTCCTGCTTAACATGCAAACATTTTAAGTGGTGCAAGGCTTTTCAGTGGATGCTGTGGCAGGAGTGTGAGTTGGGAATTAATTTGCATATTCATAGATCTCTGCATACAAAATAAGGTAATGATGTGGAATTACATCAAGACCATTTCAAGGCACAAAGAGATTATTTTTCATAGAAAAATAATCTAAATATATATTTTTAATGATCAGAGATGAGTTTTCATAAATGCAGAGGGACTTGTCAGGTTAGATGGTGAATGAGGACCCCAGATGGAGGCAGGGATCAAAAGGAGGCACAGTAGAAACAATTAAACTCCATGAACCAACATGGAAAGAATCAGGGGTTATTCTAGAAATAATAATAATTAAAAAACTGGAATAATGTATTACCAGTCATGTACTTGGCGACTGTGGTCCCAACTACAGATCATTTTTGAGCTCCTCCCGTGTAGTTTTGTGTTAATCCAACACCTTGTAGTCCATTCCAGCCTTGTGCAACTCTACAGTCTTGTCCCTGATGTCCTTTTACAGCTGTTTTATCTTGCCCATGGTGGTGGAGAGGTTAGAATGGAAGAAAATGATTCTGTGGACAAGTATGCTTTAAACATATAAGGAGCTGAGATCATGAGTATCTGTAATTGATTGATTTATTGCAATATCTGTGCCACAGGGACACACAGCCAATCCATGGGAAGCAGAATTCAGGACGGTTTGTGAGGGATCAAATACTTCTTTCACTTACTGACATGCAAAATATGCATTGTGTTGTTTTACGGATTTTTGGTTGATATTCGCTCTCTCTCCATTAAAATGAAACTACTATAAAAATGAGAGACTGTTCATGTCTCTGTAAAAGTGTGCAAACTTACAAATTCAGCAGGCGATCAAATAATTATTTCCCCCACTGGAGACAGGATGAAAGCGAGACAGTGAATACAGCAGAGTATCACTGCTACTGGGCATGAGCACACAGTATCTGCACAGATCTTGTTGACTGCGGGACTCAAGGTCAAACAACAGGATCTTATAGACAAAATGTATTTTTCAGATTCTAAAGACGAGCTGCTGTCCCAGCTAAAAAAGTACGAGACGTACGTTGTCTCATTCGATAAGTGCGATGCATATTTGAGTCTTTGAACGCCGAATATCTCCTGGAAGGCATGTTTCCTCTAATGCTAGGCATACGCTGTCAAAAGAGTCACATCAATTTCATAAAATATTCTCAGACCTGACTTGTCTTTGCTGCTGCACTGCTGAGTCCAAGTAGCTGGGGCACAATTTGCAGGTTTTTCACAAGTGTGCTGAAGAAAGGAACAAGCCACAAAGTGCCAAGCTGGCACAGTTCCCCGCCTGCCAGGTGTCATACAAAATATGACACAAGGAAAGCATTTTTTTGACCTTGGAGTGAGATTCTTTGATTAACAATGACACTGAGTGTCAGGCTGTTAAACTGAATTACAGATGGAGCCTCACATGATGGCTTGCCGAATTCAACTGCAAAAGTGCAGCTGTACAGTGTGACAAATGCAGATGTATTACTTGTAAATAATCTCTATGTGGTCCAAATCATAAACATCAATCCGTTTCGGTATCATCATTTGTCTTCAGCAGAAGCAGGAGTGCACAGTGGATGGATGCTGACTGTCACAGGCCTTGCATTATTTTTCTTACACCCTTTAATGGCATAGTTCATCATATCCTCATATCCCAGTTCACTGGCCTTTTTTTCTAAACAGTGCAGAGACCACAAACTGTATTCTACGGCCACTGGGGATAACTATGGTGAGAGGACTCAATGAGCCAATAACTATTATCATGTTCAGCAGCGATATGAAGTCCTGCTGTTGTTTATTGCCTACCTATGGCATGCCACGGGATATACAGTACAGTCCAATTAGATTTGAAGGACATAAAAAAGTCAGAGAATTCTTCTTTCATGGTTGTTTGAAGAACAGGCACTAGACTCCCAGCAAGAAACCAGCGGTCAAGCTTTTCCATCAGCCCATTCTGTGCAGAAATGAGTAACATGAGGGACATGAGGGTTATCAGCAGCATTGCTCTGCTGTGGATGCCACCAGCTTTGGGTAATCAGATGAAGAGTTTTAAGCTTGTTAACAAGCTTATGAAGTAGTGTTTTCGACTTAAGTACGACATTAGCACCGGTAAATACTTCCTCGTAGGTACTTAGCTGCTGAAGCCGTCTAAGTCTTACTGACTTAGATGCACACTATACCCAGATATTTTTTTTTGTCCATTTAGAGATATTTTTTTGACATTTTAAAATGTTTTGTTTGGGGTTTTTTTGGTCAATATTGAGATGGATTTTTTTTTTTTACTTTAGAGTTAGACATCATAAAATCCTAATTTTCAGGTTTTGTAGCAGAAAAAAAAAATATGATTGCAGGATGAATTTACCCAGTGGAAAAGTTGACTGTGACTTTCAAAGTGTATTTGGGGAAGAAACGTCTCATGATTGATTTTCTATGTCAGTTTTGACACAGCTGCAACAACTGCAAAAACAAATTAATTTGAATTATGTACTGCTTCCATTCACATGCTACATCATTTTGGCATTTATGAGATGTAGTACACAGTATTGTAGGACTGTCAGCATAAGTATCCTGAAAAAAATGTTTAGAGAAAACTGTGTGTCAAAAGCTAAATACAGCTCATGATTCAGAAGCTAGTAGAACCGCCTTTTGCAGCAACAACTTCAAGTAATGTGTTTTGAGTTTTAAAGTATTAAGTCCACTCTTCTTTACAACGTTGCTCCAGTTCATCAAGGTTTGAGGCTCTCTTGAGGTCCCACCACAGCATTTCAATCAGGCTGAGGTCTGGACTTTGACTCGGCCATTGCAGCACCTTGATTATTTTCTTTTTCAGCCATTCTGCTGTGGATTTCTTGCTGTGCTCGGGATCACCGTTTACACTAGAATCATTAGAATACTTTGATATACACGGAAACTCGTGGTCGACTCAGTCACTGTGAGGTGCCCAGTGTCTGTAACTGTAAAAAAGCCAAAGATCTGAAAAGATATAATAAATCTGATCTCATTTGCAGATGAAGATGTCAACAGTTTCAAAAAATCTCTTTTCCTTTGCTTTTTGGAGGCAGATAAAGACACAGCACTAGTGAAACATTAGCTTGGTTCAACAACTGAATTAATCAGTAAATGTCAGTCTCTAGAGCTTTTGGAAATTTTTAATAACAATAAAAATACATTTGATTTAAAAGCACCTTTCAAGACACGCAAGGACACTTAACACTAGATTGGAAACACATAGTAGGACAAGAAGAACGATAAAAACAAAATAAAGATCAAATAAAGAAACGGTGAATATGCAGGCTTGAACAGATAGTTTTTCAGTTGAGATTTAAACTGGGGGAAAGAAATGATGTTTCTTATATCTGGGGGTAGAGAGTTCCACAGCCTGGGAGTGGAGCAACTGAAAGCTCTGCTTTCCATGGTGCTGAGGTGGAAAAAATTCACAGCAAGTTGAATAGAAGAAGAAGATCAAGTGAGCGGGCAGAAGAGGTAGTGCTTAACAGAAAGGTAAGGAGGAGCAAGGTTATGAAAGGCCTTGAAAATGAACAGAAGAAGCTTGAATACTATTCGGAATTTCACAGGGAGCCAGTGAAGTTCCTGAAGGACAAGGCTGATGTGCTGGTAGGAGCGGGTTATGGTAATGATGTGGGCAGCAGAGTTTTGAACCAGTTGAAGCTTATGGAGGGATTTTCAAGAGAGAATTACAATAGTCAATGTGGGAGGGATTGAGACTGTGAACAAGAATGGATGTAGACCGGGTGGAAAGAGAAGGACTTAATTGGTTAAAGTTGCCTAGATGGAAATAGGCAGAATGGGTGAGGTCGCTGATGTGAGCTTTATAGGATAGTGAGCTGTCAAGGCTGACGCCAAAGCTTTTAAGGTGAGGTGACGGGAAATTCGTGGAGTATTCAATAGTGAGAGTGAAATGATTTGCCTTTAGTAAGTTGGTTTTGATGCCCATGAGAAGAATTTCAGTTTTGTCCTCAGTGAGCTTAAGAAAATTAGAAATGAACCAGAATTTTAATTCACATAAGCATTCTGTAAGAGAAGGTAAAGGTCAAGTGGCTTTATTGTCACTCCAACCATGTGCGGTTGTACAGTACACCATGAAACGAGACAATGTTCCCCCAAGACCATGATGCTACATATGATGTAGATCAGACAATCAACACAGGACTAAATAAAGTGCAATGTGCAAAATTGCAAAAGATGCAAACAAAACAAAACATAGACAGAACAGACCGAACAGAACAGACACAACAGTGCATCAGAAATGTGCAAAAGACTTAACTTGGTGTATGAAGGTATGCGTATGTATGTGTCAGTCCAGTGGGAGAAGAAGGTGGGAGGGAGGAATCAGGCCTGCAGGAGAGATATAATTGAGTGTCACTGAAAGTGAAGATGAAATGTAAAAAAAAATGTTACCAAGAGATGAGGTCCTAGCACTGCACCTTGGGGCACACCAGAAGTTACTGGGAATAAACGAGAGCAGAATGATTTAAGTTAAATGAACTGGGAACGGTCATGGAGATATAATTGGAACCAGGCTAGGGGTGTGTTGGAGACGCCAAGAGAGGAAAGTATGTTTAGAAGAATGGAGTGAGAGAGAGTGTCGAAAATGACAAGAACGTTGAGAAGACCAGAGTCAGCTCTGAGTAGAAGATCATCAGTGGTTTCCGTACTGTGACATGAGTGGCTTTTGGTCATATTTTGTTATCAAGTAAAACAAACAACAAGAGCTTATATTTTGCAAAACAGACACACAGATTCGGCTGTTACATTCAAACATACTTGTGTTTTTACATAAACCCATACAGAGCAGTTCAGTGTGGGGAGATTTCCAGAGCTTGACAATTGCTAAGCCGCTTGGATAACTATTGTTCCCTGAGTGGTTATAGTCAGCAATTGCAACATTAAGGTATTTAAAAATAGACTTATACAACACATAAATAAATCATATTTGGTTATTTTCATTCTGATTGTCTTACACTTGAACTTATTTGGATTGGACACCAATGAAAGTACCTGAAAGCCATTTGATTCGCTGTCTCTCTTCTTTTATTACCTTAGAGCAGAACTGCTCTAAAAATAAACTTGATGTTGCTGTTTGCGAGACGATGCACTGCTACTCTGTCTGCTCCTTTCCTCTGACCACCATTTGAAGTATCATTGTTTAAGCTCAGCTGTTGTCCCACAACTTACAGGCACACCGAGGCGCTTGTCATCAGCCATGCGTGTCACTTCCTGCCTTTCCCCACTGCGTAGTAGCTGATGGGATGGCAGCCTCACGGGCCCAGCTGTAGCACCAGATATGCTTCTTATCTATATGCCCAATTATAGGGAAAAATCTGACGCTGTTTATGGGCCAAGCCAGCTCAAACAAAGTCTTGATGAGAATGGAGAAATATCCCTCTCGCTCCTCTCCACGCTGGCATGCGCTTGGCGCTCAAACTCAATTTTAATGATACGTATCATGGTGTGCGTTTACGTTTTGCAGCGTGTAATGGCGGTGGCTGCGGGGACATCACATCTCTGCGTGATGAATCCTGATGAAATGAATTATATTATAATAATGATATGTAGATGAGGCGCTGGTTGACAACACAGTTTCAGAAACAGATAACAATCAATTCTGCTCAGCCTTGAGGAATCACGATAACGAATTCAGCGGCTCACCTGACAATCAGCAGGCAGCCGCAGACAATAATGTCAATTTCAGATGGAGCGAGCATCCCTCTTATTTATACTGCTGGCTTAGAGTCATGCAGTGATTACATTACCAACATTTAATGATGATATCCCGTGACTGAAGGGCATAGGCCAGTTTGCCATGCTGGATAACTAATCATGTAAATTTTCTTCCCGATTTCTTGATGCAGAACAGGTCCTGCATCCTACGGAAAGGAGCTCCTCGTGACTGGGTCCTGTCTCAGTGTCGTAACATTCTGACACACTTCAAAGACTTTTTGCTATTTTTCTATCGCCGACCTTATTCTTGCCCTCCTTTGATTGCATACTTTTAGCCAGACCAACACAGCAGTGTAAACATGTAACTTTCAATGATTTTAATAGCACCAGAAAACAAACTGGACAGAAAACGGTGGCACCAGGTAGTTCCGAAGAACCAGTGAAATCAAGATACGTAATTTTACTTTTCAGTGAAAAAAAAAAATAGCTGACAAAAAAACTTCAAGCGTTCCATTTTATGCTTTATATCTGGAGTACAGGAGCTATCGTCAGTGCTTTTGCATGTTTAGAGATAACTTAGGGGTCTAATTTGTATCAATTTCCAAATCGGAGTTCTCATCCTCTTAAGATGCCTGGCTCCCGGATTTAAACCAGTGCTTCTCCCAGCTCTCAATGTTTCATAGATTTGTTTTGGCCTTTGAAGACTTTAAATCTCTTTAGAATGAGTTATTTTCCTCCTCTTCAAGAGATCGCTGAAATCCTCCACCTCCCCTCAGCATCAATATTTAGAACTCTGCTGCATCACTTTGGACACACTTAAAACCACTCGTGCTCTTAAAACATTTATTAAAAATGGGGTCATCTTTGAATTTCAGACTCTTTCTTGTAAAGGCCAGATCGGAGTCATTCTGAAGGTTGCTAGATAATTTATAACTGTTGTGGCGCTTACTGTATCATGTCAGATGCTTTTGGACAAATGGGATGCGAGGAAAGAGCGCAGAGACGGATATGCGCTCGGACACAACGAGACTCAAACCGGCGCATGTCGTCGCAGAGGAGCCACATTGCGCTGATGCTTTGGATGGGAGCGAGGGCTGAGTGGAAGAAGCAGATGCTGGGCTGTAATTGCCTCAAAGTGAAGTGGTGTGAGTGCAACGGCGCCGCCTCAGAAACGGGGAATGGGAATGAAGGTCACAGAAAATATGAAATTAAAATTTTTATGCTGGAATATTAGTTTTTATGTTCACAAGAGTTTCACATTGTGCTGTGAGCTTTTAGTCATTGTCATTTTTCCCTTTTTTTTTTTTGTGACCAGAACACAAGAGCCTAGTAGCTGGATGCTTTTATACAAAGTACCCCCGCAGGGTCATGTGTACATACATTTTTAACTTGTGTAGACGCTGTGGGAGGAGAGCTTTTAGTCCTCACAATGTTGGTACCATGCTCTACCCTCAGACAAACTGTCCACTTATTTAAAAGCAGTCCATTTTTGAAAAGAAAATTTGATGTGTAATACAAGTATGTGACTTATGCCCTTGATAAATGTATGCATATTTAATTTATTTCTTCCAAACCAATTTCACACGAATAGACACCATACTCTAGAAAATCTGATGAATGAATCAATGCCAGGGAAAGCTATTTCACTACCTGAAGTGATCTCCCGAGCAACATCAAAACAGCAGCTGAATTTATAAAGAAAATCTGCAATAAAGATCATTGCAACTTGCTGCTGTACAGTTTGCATGTCAGAAATCCAACCTTTTGCTGAAATGCTGACAGACAGACAACTGCGGCTCAGACATTAAGGTCTCATCGTATAAAGGAACCTTCAATCAGACCGAGGCAGCTGTAGACAGGAGGGAAGCAAAAAATAACGCAGTGACCAGAAAACAAAGCTGGCAGGAGTTGTCCTGCTTCCAAGACACACGCAGAGGCAGAGAGGCCCTCCAGACTTGAGACTCTGGCTCTGGAGGCTATCTGTGTTATTGTGTGACACTGGCAGCTATGACAGATGGCTTGTCCGTGACGTGAACCCCACCCATACTTGTCAAAATGCCACCACATTGGCTGGTGTCGGGCATGCTAAATCCCTCTCATGGGAGAAGCCGGTTTGCAACCATTCAGCTCCAATTACAAATCTTCAGTCGCACCCGAGGATTTGAGGCCATCCAAATATGGTGATTACTCCTCAGTTCCTGGAGGGGGTGAAGCTGAGAGCTGAGCTCTTCATCGGTATGCGCTGTTTGCTTACTGTCTGTGTGTCCATCTGTTGATATGGAGAACAGACGCAGCTCGATTATTCTGTGGAGGCCACAGAGGAAGCTTGGCTCGCATAACAATTATCTGACATTATCCCACAGTTTCATGGAATTTTAAATAGTCAAACAATAGTGAAGTCTGGCACGGGCGCATGACAACATGTCCTTATAACAGTTTCTTTGTTTAGACATTGCACAAAATTTTTTTTTGGAGGGTGGGTGCTGTTAATGGGAGTTTTTGCAATGTGGATTTTTTAATCTTCCCGTTGCACAGATTTATATTTTATTTCTCCAGAGAAAAAAGACTTAATATAAAAATCGCTATTTTACAAACACGATGATTTGCTTGCGCCATAAGAATTGCAGTGCTTTTGAGCATATTAATAAGGACAACAATTATGTCCTCATATTAAGATTTTATTTTCCTGTGATGTCATTAAAGCATTACTGCTGCGCAATTAAACGTACACTGCAGAGTTCTCAGCAGAGACAAAATGCTTCTAGTAATGGCTGAAGTGGAAATACAGCCAGCTCAGGGTGGCTGCGTGTGACCCAGGAGGCTTTTGGATTTTCAAAAGTCAGAAGCTGTCCCCACCTCAGTATTTTACACTACTGTGGAAGTCTGAACATGCACTTTTTTTTCCCTTAGACAAGATTTCACTTTTGACACCGCACCTCATTTTTCTCTTTCCCTTTCTGAAAATGTCAGTGTCACAGCACCAAAGCGACGGCTCGTTAAACACAGTCATGAGTCATTTTAATAAGAGCAGAAGGGTGGTTTGAGTTTGGCGCTGATTTTAGCCGTGTTAGACCAAAGAAGCATACTGTAACACGATTGGGGCTGAGGGAGAACGGGCTCCCATTCACTGCTAAGCACACAGCCAGGCAATCTGGCCACTCTTCGGGCTCTTTGTGAGATAAAAGGACCTGCATGGAACAAGCCTTGTTTGAATAACCACTCCACGGTCGTGGTACTGCTGCGCACGTGCTCTTAGAATGCTTCTATAATTAGCTGAATGGAGCCATTAGGTGTTCAGTGCAACATCTGGTGTGGTCTTGTTGAGTCTGAAAGAATCAGTCATTTTAAATCTACAAGAACAAACTAAGACAGTGAATTTATGGAAAAAAGAAACTGGAAATATGTTTCTAAAATAACATCATCAATGCATTTTTCACATCCATGCTACCACCAGCTGTTCAGCTGATTCACACATAGTGAAGACCCCTACATATAATCATGCATGCAATCATTTGACACATGTTCGCAGACACTACTGCAAAGCCGTGAGCTACCAAGCAAATTAAAAATAGTACAATAAGAACAAATGCTTATGTGTTGTGCTCGCAGCAGTCGACGCACATGCTCACAACGGAGATTAACCCCGGCTTTACACCCTAACGCAATGTCATGCCGAAGATGGAAACCGAATGTAACGGCTTGACAGCAACTCCACGGTGAACATGCCAGATTTGAATTTGTTCCAAATTGTTTTTTTGCTGATATTTCAGTAGGATTGCAAGATTTTTTTTTCCTTCTTCTGAAGGTTTTGCTTCTGTTATTTCTCGTATCATTTCAGATAACTGGTATCAACTTCAGACAGAGTTGTTAATTAGTCTGCCATCTTTGCGATCTTAATTAATAGGAAACCCTCTTAGAGTTCTCGTGCAATATGGGGAGGAAAAGGAACGTTTCTGAAGTCTGAAAACCGCAGACTAGTGCAATGGTTTGCAAGAAGTGTGAAAACCATTGATAGTTTATAATAATTGAAAAGAAATACCGGAACTCTAAGATGTGAGGGATTTAAACACATAAGAATTTGGTCAAATTAACACTTTTAAAAGTCCTGCTCTTTTAAAAAGCTAAGAAACAAGTATTTGAAAGTGAATAGCCGATTGCTTTCCTCACTGGAGTCTCAAGGAGGTCCCGATGACGGATCCTGGAGCATATTGTGTTTTGCGTTACTCCCAAAAATCCTGTTGTCACTGTAGTAGTAATTTGAGGTTTTACTTTATATTTTGTTAACTGTCAAACACTGAATCGAGAGCTTTTTAACAATAAAAGAAGGAGCATTTTAATCTGAATGTACAAACAAAAACACAGTGCATGTGTAGCTTTTCAAATACGGAGCTTTGATTTGATGACATCAAAGTGATATGCATTAGTAAATTGGTAACCTGTACAAAATGCATCTGTAACCTAAGTAAAACTATAATCCTAATCCTTCTCAGTGTGGGTTTCAGAGAGTTTTTCCTTTCACGCTTGATTAACCACTGACAGTTCCATGCCTGCTGTTCTATATGTGACCTTAAGTGGTGCACCATAAATCCTGTCTGGTGTCTGTTGTAGAGCCGGCCCTTCTGCCACCGTGTCTCTCAGCTTCTGCTCTGCTTTGCTTTTCCTTGTGACGTCTGTGTCGGTGTGGGTGTTTTGCAGCTTCTTCATTGACAGACACTGTAACGATGCCCTATGGATGAGCCCCGCTGGGTCTCAGAGCTGCCGTGCACCGGTTTCTTCACACTGCTAGGCAATGTCAATCACTTGGCCCCTCTTCTCTTCTCTGTCTGCTCTGCGTCTGTATGTGTGTGTTGGAATCCACGGACACATACATCTGTATAATTGTGTGTCGCATGTGTTATTTTCTTGGCAGGTTTAGCGAAGCCCATGGGGCTGGTGGAAGGGCCCGGAGGCCTCGGCCAGGGGGGAGCTGCTGCCACTCTGGGAGAGGATAGCCGCGATGCCGAGAGGAAGTATGAGGAGTATGGCTACAATGCTCAGCTCAGTGATCGTATCTCTCTGGACAGGAGCATCCCAGACTACAGGCCTAAGAAGTATGTCTGCCTGTGTTTCTGCTCATTTTATGTCATGTACATTCTTCTTCCAGCTACAGCTCTACACGTGTCTTATTTCCCCTTGTGGCTGGTTCTGTAGCTTTCAAAAAAAGACTTGTTTTAGCAAGGTGTGGTTGGCTTTATTTTTTTTTATTGAATGCAATGTAAGGAAGAACTTTATATGGGCAACATTATAATTGAGCGAATTGAGGATTTTTCCCTCATCCTCTTTTCAAGATTCAAGATTTTATTTTGCCATTTGCATATAGGACCAACAGTCCAGTCCATGAATTCTTGTGCAGAGCTTTCCAGGTCAAGTCACACTTTGTACTTTATAAAGACAGAGCAGCTAAAAAAAAGAAAGATAGAAACAAAGTAAGGAGTGGAGTAATCATATTATTTTCTATATACAAGAAAAAAAAACCATACAGAGACTTTGTAAATCACTACCTAGTATTGCACTCATAGTATTGCACTTTTTTTTTTATTTATTTATGTATGTATGTATCTATTTATTTTCTTTTACCAGTGTTTTGGTTATCGTCCGTGACATTTACTGTGCAAAGTTGAAACAGGCTGCAATACAAGTAGTGTTAGAATTGATAAACTGTACAAATATAGCCTGGGGCTGAGGATTAGTGGACTTCGCAAGAGCTTCCTGCAGGTTCAGGTGAGGTCAAAAGTGCAGGAAACAGTCATGTTTTTTGTAATACTTAATCGAAGTAATAAAGTCAGAAAGTGCATAAGTGGATGTGTTCTGACTTTAATTGTTTGTTTTTTTTTCCCATGCATGCAGCAGTAAAATGAATAGCAACCATATGTATTGACTCAGCTTCTGGGTGCAGGCCTCCACTGTTTTAGATGGTTTTGAATAGAGCGCTTTGTGTCAGCAGTATTTCTGTGTAGCTTCTCTTTAAGCTAAGGTTTTAAAAGCTCACCGTGTACAACAGCCTCCAGGCTCAGTCTGTCCCGAACATCAAAAATTTAAACACCTTAGAAGGAAACAGTCTTAGGCTAAGTTGTAGCTTTTCTACATATTAAATACTGACCCCCCTGGATCTTTACCTTAGTCTTAGATGATGTTTTGTGTCCTTTCTTCCTGCCATAAAATCGTATTGGTTTGTGCTGTTTAGGCACCCAGGTGGAGCGACCTTCGGCATGAGAGCAATTTAATGTATAATAATAAAAATGTATAAAGTAATTAATAAACTAATGTAAATTAGTCATGTAATATCTCTTAGATTATACAGATTGCATTTATAGTCATGCAATAGACCGGTTAACTGTCCAGGATGTCCACATATTAAAGGGGAGAGGTCCACCTTTCGCCCAACGAGATAGGCTCAGCCCATCCGTGACACTGAAGCAGAAGAAAATGGATGAATGTATAAGCTAGCAGTGAGGGAACAGATCATTATGTAGCAACTAGCCAAACTTCACTAAGCCTCTATAGCATGCTGTTATATAATTTTAGCTCATATCTTTTTAGATCAAAAGTTGTAGCCGTGCTTTTTGTCTTCTGACGTTGTAGCATCTTTGACGTCTAACTAACTCAAGCTACTAGCTCCTCTTTTTAGTGCATTCCTGAACATTTTGCTTTTTTTGTTACACCTGGAAAAAATGGCACATTGATCATTTCAGCTGAGTCAAAAGAATTTGGGCCATTTTTAACCCGCAGTAGTTTCTCAGTAATTGCTTAATATTAGGAATTGGAAACACAAGATAAAAAAGCCAATTTCACTGCCACCATGCATGTATAAACTTAAGGTGAGACACGGCATGTTCCTTCAAAGTGTACTATTATGTATTTTCAGGATTTCTTGCACAAAACACTGGACCCACTGTACCCAGTACCTGCTGTAAGCTAGTTGATGAGATGTCATGTGGGCCAAAAACCATCTCATGCCAGTTTTCATATTAAATAGAAAACTGCTATGTCACTCTTGTAAATTTAATGGCAACCAGCGGGAGAAATTCCTGCGGTTTATATCATTAATTTTGCACTGGCTGCACTGAATGTTGTATTAGCACAAGGCATGTCATAAACTTGCCCCAAATTGAAACGAGGAGCCTCATATTTCAGCTACTTTTGTTTTCTAATAATATATAATATCATTTTGCAATAAGTACATTGCTACTGTATTTATGGTGCGATATCACACAATGTCAAAGAACAATGGTGGCAGGCACAAACACAGAGAGGAGGTTTGACAGCCCAGAGAGGGTTTTAGTGTGGATAGCTAATCATTTCATCCATGCTGCTTTGTTTTAAGTTCTTTTTCACACCCAGAAAAATTAGACAAGAGCGGAACGGAAAGGAGGAGATTCGGTTTAAAAGAGCTTACTAATTAATAAAGTTAGCTAAGGCAGCCTCTGGAATAGAGAGGTTTTATGAAAGCTTTTTTTTTTTTCATCAGTGGAGAAATTAAAAGGGTTCGCTGGTTGTTGGAGGGCTGCAAGATTACAAAAGTGTGTGTGTGTGTGTGTGTGTGCGCATGTGGATGTTTTGGTTTTCAGTTTCAAATGATCCTGCCCTCATTACTGTTAGCATTCAGATGCTTCTCTTGTGTTTAGTTTTCGTGCTACTTCCATCGTTGACCAGCTTCTGCTAGCTTTCCTTCATCCGCCTTCCTCTGTCTGTATGTTTGTGCGTCCATATTTTAGTGCATGTATTTTCAGTTTTTCACCCTCACATGCCCGTATACACAAACACATTCTCAGACTCTAAAAATACATACACAATGTCAAACTACATAAAGCCTTCGTCATTATTTTTTCCTTTAGAAACTGCATGAAAATCAATACAGTGGAAAGTAAATATAGTTTTTTCCTCCTTTTCTGTTTATGTCACTGAAGTCGCACTTTGAAGAACAATAGAAACATCGAAAGTGGTGCTTTGAGCATGTCAAAGAATTGTTCGGAGGAATAAAATATTGTGTGTGCAACCAACACAACAAAGCAACAGCCAGCATTGTTGTGGCACTAGTGGTTGTGGATTTCTTTGTTGCTTTCACACGTTGTCTTTCCGGTGTTTTTGTCCAGAAGTTTACATTTGTGTTAAGGCTGGTGCACAGTCTTTGAGAGGACAGATACACTGCTTTAGAGGAGGGACCTTATTCTAGTTCTGTGGTTAAGGTGTGAAACCAAAGCTTATCTAGAACAGATTTCATGACTATGTGATTTTAGCACACAGACGTCATTGGCTGTAGCATACACTAAATCTAATGAACTCTTAAGATTTATATAAGCAGTGACCTGGAAAACATGTTTACATCAATCCGCAAATCAGAAAGTACTGTGTGCTGTTGTCCTACTTATTGTTTCTTAGCAGCGTCTGATTACAGTTAATAAAAAATAATTAACACCTAGCAACGATCCCTTGTTAATGTTATGATGAAAGACTTTTTGCCTCCTGTTTCTCCCTGGCAATTGTTATTCATAAATGAAGGGTGAGTTGCAGTTTAATAATGCAATGATTATCATAATAAATAATGTTAAATCTTTTTTTACAGCACTCGAGCTTGTTTTAGGATCTGAGGGCAGAACCTATGAAGCAGTAAAGTTTGGCATGCTTTGGGGGTTTTTTTGTGGCAGAAACTCTGACATGCATATCACTTCTTTTGACAATATTACAGTAATAACGTGGCATATGGTTAGACATGCAGTGTGTCAGTCACCTGTCACAACCAATAGAAGTATGTCTGGAATCATACCAGTGTTTCACTTTATAGCTCAAATGGTAGGAAATGCTTCATGGGAATCATATTCATGAATCTGTTTAATTTCTGTTTGGTTACAGACAAAAAAAAACAATATACAAAATACAGGACTTCCATTCTTATAGATGTATTAAATAAGTTTTAAGGGTCTCCTCTCTTAAAGTACAACACATTGTAACCTCGTCCTTGCATCGTCCGTACATGGACTCTGTGGTGCAGTAACCACTTCACCTTCTTTTCTCGGATCTTACCTATAATGGTTGTTTTTGTGTACTGTCTCAATGAATATAATTGTGTGCTATAATAACTTGATTGAATAAATGTCCTATCAGGATAACACTCTCAACTATCCATGTAGCACCCACTGGCTCTGCTCCATTTGTGAAAACGTATTGCTTCAATCACCAAACTTGATCTTGAAGTCTGTGTATTTTATTGAGAAACAGTTACAGTAACATTATAGTGATGATCTGGAGTTTATTGAACTAGATAAACATGGACGCTGCTTCCTCGAGGCCTCTATGCAGATGTCCTTCTAGTCCCAACCTTTACTTCACCCATCAGCTGATCTATTATCTCTGTGATTCTCAAATCCCCTTTCAAATTATCTATTATTATGGAAAGTTATAAATTTTTACACTGAGAATGTAAAATTAAATTCACATTGGACCACAGCTTGTACTGTAGTGTGTGCAGTGCAGCTTTTGCTGACATATCCCCCCCGCCACCACCACCACATAATATTGCTGAAGGAGCTGCTTTCTTCTTGTCTTGGCGGAATATTTTGTTTCGCTCGTTCTGTCTCGATGAAACTTGCTCACAAACAAAGCGCAGTTCTTATACAGCAATTGAGAGGTGTTCATTAAGCCCAGGAAGTAGATCTTCTGCTGAACACATCTGTTTGTCAGAGTGAGAAAGTTTGTAAATTTGTCTGTTTCAGAGAGTTTAGTGATTGCTGCATCAGGAAAGCTCACAGAAATGTATTGGCAGGTTTAGGTAGAAAAACCTTGAAGGACCACTGCCTTCCTGCTTTGGGTGGCTGCACCAGCCTTGTACGGTGTGCGAGAGATTTACTTATTTCTGATTTCTAATTCAGATTGAGTAATTATATCCTGCCGGCAGAAGGTGACTGCCGCAGTACCGAAGTGAAGTTAAACGCAGGAACCAGGCACCTCCTGTCTAATGGGCTTTTAATTGAGCAGAAGTCATTGAGCAGAGAGGACTTTGATGACTACAGGGAAGCAAAGTCCATCACCATAACCAAAAGAATCTACACCTTTCAAAGCCCTCTCTTTTTAAACCTGCCCGTCTACAGCAAAACCAATTCATAATAATACAGCAGCAGTTGTGTCTCTCACAAAAACCTGTAATCCCCTCTCACCACCTGCTAGTCTGTATTTCTTTCTTCTGCCCTTCACTTTTGCGCGTGACATTCTTAACTGAAATACCAAGGGACTTAAGTAGGCTCTATTTTATGTGACTTTGTACCTGCCATTCGCTGTCCTTGGGAGGCTTAAGTATAACAGCTCATTGGGCTGTGGGGAAAAGGCGGACAAGCCAGAGCGATTACTGATGCTCAGAAAACAAACAAACAAACAATATATATATATATATAGTGTAACTCGTGCCACTCGCAAATAGAAAAACACAATTCAAGGCATTCAATCTGCTTTTCACCCTCCGGTTGTACGTGAGGATTTTTATTCAATTACTCCGAATCTCACCTCTATCTTTATTGTCGCTTTGCTGATTTGATTTCTGTTTTCTGTCAAAATAGCCGTTAAACCTAAAACCGTATCGAAGCGTAACGTGTGCCCTTCTTCCCCGAGGACCCCACGTCTTGCGTTTGCCTGCCTGTGGGAGGGTGATAACCAGCAAGGGAGGCTGAAGAAACAGGCTTACCTCATCTCCTAAGCGTCTGATACTGCAGAATGGGATCATAAGGTCTCCGCGGTGCAGAAGCTCCTGCTGCAAATTGATGCTCTTTCCAGTGCTACAGTTTATCGCCCGGATGGGGGAGGGTGGGGGTCGGAGCGGGTGGAGTGTTGGTGGGGGGCAGAAAAAAATGCCAAAGCAAACTATTATCTTTCAGGGAGGAGTGTTCGCAGATTGGAAAGTTGCTTTGGTGTTGCCTGCAATGCGCGGGTTATAGGAGGTTAATGTGAAATTACACAGCAAATAAGAGCGGCCAGCGGGGAAAAAGTCAGCTGGAGTGGCTGGGGCTGCAGGCTGCTGGAGACGGAGAAAAGGGGGAGGTGTGATAGGAATACATCTTAATCTGGCACTCTGTTTCTGTCAAAGCTTGTTCCGGGTCAAATTATGAGAGCTGGCCAGTGAGCTCAGTCCCATTACTAACAGATGAGTCGATCGCTCATCCTGTTACGGCTTTACAAGGCTTCCCCGCTACTCTGGACAGGTACAAATTTAAGGTTGAGCGATGCCCTAAATTGGATCCAGTAACTAGGGCAATGGAACTACAATATCACTTTACGATGTCGACACTGAAATCCGCTCTCACGCCACGTCTCAACTAGAAGCAGCCATGCTGCTTTTGACATTTTCAAGATTACTCTGGTAATGTTCATTAAACACAATCTCTCCACTGCATATATGACTGGCAGGGGGTGAAATATACATTACTTTGTTTTGCAAATTTGTCATGCTGTAATTGTGTTTCTGCAAAGGAGAGCTGCGGCGCCAAAGATCCCTCCTCAAACTCATTGCCAGATTTGTCATTGTATTTATAGTCCTGGCAGGGCAGACTGAGAGAGGCAATAGAGAAAGCTGCGAGAGGGAACAAAGGAGTTTCTGAGGGAGAGCACAAATGCACACGGAAGCGCTGAAATGATACAGTGAAGGGGTTATCAATCAAAACGCCCGTGCGTTTACTTTTACGCAAAACACAAGAATCTAGCTAAAAGCATAAAAATACACAGTGTGCTTCATCATAAACACCCTCTGTGGTTTGGTTGTCCTTTTATTAGCTTTGCTGTCAAATACATGTAGGCTGTGGTAATGGGTGTGACTGATAACAGAGCGTGACGTCAAGCTTTACAAGTCGAGAGTAGCAAACATGACCAGCTAGAAACTGGAGCTGGTTGTAATTCCTGTGAGTAAAATTAGAGAAAACGGAAAGACACCACATCTCATAAAGACTACATTAAAGACTACAGTTCCTTCTCAAATAGTTACTCATTAAACCCAGATTTTATTTTATTTTTTAAATCAAACATCATGCTGACCAATTAATTTTATTTTTTCTTTATTTTCACTGGCTGATTGGTTTAGTTTTCATTGCTAAAAACGACTGCTCCTAAATGCTTCTTCCTAAGATTAATCCTGCACTAATTGCGCTCAACAGTATCCTGTACATTTAAATGTGATGTCCAGCAGCATCCACATTGGAGTGCGTGACCCATCTTCACACATATCTCTGTTTTTGACATAAAACTCGACTTATTCTGTTTTTGTTCCTTATTTCTTCCCTATTTTTACACCAATCAGCCACGATATTAGAACCCCGATATTGTGTAGGTCTCTTTTGTGCAGCCAAAACAGCTGTGACACATGAGGGAATTGACTGGGACCTCACGGGGTATCCTGTTGTGTCTGTCACTGGGAAATTGGCAGTGAATAGGACTTGTTCCAGCGCATCCAGTGAAAGCATGATTGGACTGGGATCTGGGGAGTTTGGGGAGGCTGGGTCAAAACCCTTGAGCTTTTTATTGTGTTCAAGGAAGAGAGCTAAAGCGCGGTGACAGTGCTGCCATCCACGAGTACCATTACATGGATGCTACCTGCTAAAATGTTTAGGTAGCTGTTACACGTCACACGAATGCATTCTAGCAAGACAGTTAGCATCCATAAAACATGTCTGTTTTTTAATGCTGTGGCTGAACAGTTTATGTGTCCAGAGCACATGTGATAATTTGCATTTAGACCTCAGACTTCAGTTAAAAAGGGAGTTCAAACTTGCGGTTTGAAGTTGAGAGCAGTGATAGGCATTAAAGTTTAATTTTGTCCAAAATTCATATTTGCTATACTAAGATGTGATATGGGGAGCATGCCTTGGTCAGCTGTAAAGAAAACAGATATGCAAATTTAAAAATGCAAAGTGGATGAAGGTAAATAGAAGATGACCTTTCAGAAATGCATTTTTACATTTTCTTTCTTTCTTTATTCATTTTAGAGAGATATGGAAAGCATTTACTATATAACTTCACAAGTAAATATGATGCCATCTGCTGTGCCATCTCACATATTTGCTACTTCTTCCTTTGCCAGTTCTCATTGTTAAAAGGTGAGAAATTACTTCACTCTCGTGCACACGCGCACAAAAACACACACACACACACACGCTCACACGCAGACACTCATGCATTGAGATGCATTGAGCACCAGGAGTCTTCCACTGGGTGGAACAAGGATGTAACTATAGCACCATGCCGGGCTCCATCTGCTATGTGGCCATCCCTCTGTGGCCTAACCCCACGGATGCTGCTGAGTCAAAGTGACATTCTGGTTCACAGGGGTATTAGAAAGCCGAGCACCAGCAGAGAGGCAGCTCACAGCATGAGTGGACGTGCAGCAAACATACCTTTTTTTTTTTTGTTTACACACCAGAGTTTAGATTTTCATATCAAGGCTACAACATTTCAGTCAGGACCGCTGTAGCCAATAGAAAATTTTTCTTTGGAACTACTGGGAAGAGCAGAGCTTACAGATAAGACTGGTAAACAACTTAAATAGCGCACCCTAGATGAGGTCTGCTAATTGGATCCATCAGCTGAGCCATCAGCTAATGTGAGCTGGCACTAAGATCAGCTGATCTGCAGAGATCCCAGCATCTGTGGCCTGTCATAATATATCTGACTACATGACTATAGTGATAACTGAAAATCTCACCACTGTCGTTACTGCTTTTGCGACTAAGGATGATGTCAGCAGCGTTGGCACCACTCTGTCTTCGTATTTAGCAAAAACACTTCGAGGGCTGAGAAGGATTTACTGAAGCTAAATGGGAATCATAGTTTTATTTACCCTGTAGTTCATTTCTATCAATATTCAGATGCAGAACAGTAACTACAAGTGCTTCCTGCTCTTGTAAATAATTCAGCCACAGCAGTTATAATAGCCACCTCATTATCCCCGCATAATGAATTAGGTACGTGAAAACATGGGGAAATAAAGGCAGATGTGAGTGAAATGTGTTTGTCAGGCATTGAATTCCGAGCCTAATTGGGGCTGTGTGTGTGTGGGGGGGGTGCAAGATGCTGACTGCGTGTGTTCACAGTTGCCATAGGAATCAGTTAAGTGCTTCTGTCCGGTTAACACTGTTATTTCTTACTGCAAATTCACAGTGCGTCTTTCAGAAAATACAGTATTTTCCGGGAAATGACAGGGAAGTTTGCCAGACTTGAAAACAACTGTTATTAGCAGAGGAGAGTCCCAGCATCGTGACAGAAAGTGTGAACTTAGAACAAGTGACGCCAGTGCACCAGTTCATTTTAATAATTGGGTCAGTCTCTGGAGCGGCACGATGTAGGATTCTAATCACAGATGTACAAAAGGGGCTACCGTGGAGTCTGTGTGAGGAGGAGGCAGAAAGCTGGAAATGGATAGGGAGGGCGCCGCGGTTATGAAGGATGAAAGGAGGCTGAATGGGAGAGGGAGGAGGACAGCGAACATATCAGCAGCCTTTCTACTGCGGGAACTATATGAGCAGACACCCTGATTGGCCCTGTAAGCCTTTTTCTGTGCAGTATAAGATCCGTCTGACTCACACAGTGATGTAATCGTTTTGTGACAGCTGCAACCCTGGCATTAATTTTATGTTATTTCTTTTTTGTCTACCTCTATGGCAGATGGTATTATGTTTGAATGAGCAGCGGTCTGTTTTTCTTTATCCTACTTCTAAAAGGTAGTTTTTTGGAGTTTTTTTTCAAAATGGCACAGCAATCAACATTGAACTGTGGCAGTAAGTTTTTCAGCGACTCTCAGAAGTACCCACTCCAGAGTAGGTCCTTTAATCTTCCCTGAAAATGGCTGTCAAAGAGTTTGTTAAATTGTCTAATGGTTGTTTTGCTCCGCGTTTCTAGCATTTGTATCTCAGTTTTGTCTGTGTTGTTTTTTAATCTGATTTAGTCTCACATTTGAGAGGAACACGATATAGCGATCTTTATTATTGAGTCTTTACGATTCATGTATTTGTTTGACTTGTTTTCGAGCGGCTTGGCTTCTTCACATTCAGCACACACTCTCCCATTACACACAACGAAGATAAAAACGCAGCCAGTTTGACTTCTGGCTGCCTGCTTCTACTAGGATATGTTGTCTTCATCGCACCATTAGCATTGAAAGGAAACTATAACAACAAGGACTACCCTCCATGTTACCAAAGTCATACTTACAGTTTCTGGTAGGCTGGATGTGCTGTGTGTGTTTTTCCACGTGGTCTCTTTGTTATTATTACTTTTTTCAGTTTCTTTTCTTTTGCAGATGAAAACTGGGTCATTTGTAAATTATAATATGTATTATTTTTCTGCCTTTGAGATAAACAGTTGTGCATTGGAGAGAAATATAAGAGTGTTTGCACTATGAAAATTCCTCTTTTACTGAGCATTTTACTCACTCAAGGGAAAAATGTCTTTTTTAAAATCCAAACAGCAGGAGTAAAAAAAAGAACCCAATGTTAACGCATTCATCTCACAAACATCTCTGATATGAACATCTCAGCTTTTCAAATAGTTGTAACTGATGACATTGTCTCTACTCTACTTTGTCCTTGCTTACCCGAACACCTAAATGGACCAGAGCCATTATTAACTCCCATGGGTTCCCCCTGTGATTCTCCTGCTACAACATTTCATATTGTCAGCTTCAGCCTTCTTGAAGGTCACACCGAGGTTGCTGAAATGGCTCCAGAATTTTTAAACTTGGCAAACGTTTCCTTGCTGTAGACTCACATTAACATACAATCTACCTTGCAGCAAAGCTTCTTGAATATACTCTTTGTCTTCTCTAATATATTCATATTAATGCTTTGAAGGAAAAAAATTCAATTATTAAAGTCAGCGTAAGTTTAATGCTGGAGAATAATTTTGCGTTTCTCTTATCAGGTGTAAGCAGATGACGTACCCAGAGGACCTTCCTCAGATCTCAGTAGTCTTCATCTTTGTGAATGAGGCTCTGTCGGTGATCCTGCGCTCCGTCCACAGCGTGGTCAACCACACACCGGCACACCTGCTGAAGGAGATCATCTTGGTCGATGACAACAGCGACAGTGGTAAGACCTTTCACAGTTTTATTAATATAATATCTTATATTAGTTTTAACACTCTTAAAAAATACCAGTAGAGTTGTTTTCATTAACTGACAGCTTTAACTGAAATCTAGCCACTTACAAAGGTTGCATGCCCATTCACCTTATTTCCTTAATCCAACGTGTTTTTGTTTTTTGTATCAGGTCTTATCACTAAGTTTATTCTCGGACAGGGAATTAAAAAAAAAAACTTATGGTTTGCTTATTCAGTTAGGACAGCCACTCTGTTTATCTCTCGATGTTTTCTCGCAAGGAACAGCGTGATGTTTTTTTAAATTCACATCTGAATTGTGGGTCTGCTTATGCTACGGTATATTTTAGTATCTTCTTTTGTGTTTTTGCACCATGGTTTTCAGAGTTTGTTTTTTTTTTATGTCTGTTTGGGTTTGTGAGTAACGGTTGAGGTGATGGCGAACCCCTGAGGGTGAACACTTGAGCACCAGGTTTTAAAATAGCATAAAAAAAAGTCGGGGGAGTGGGGATGGATTTGTCTCATCTAAACTGCCGTGTACTACTGTCTCCATGGCGATGTGGGCAAATCCTTCAGTGGTCTCCACTCCTCGGTGCCCACAGCAGCTGATGATGCTTAGCTCCGTCTCCCCAAAGCTTTCCTGTTTGGAGAGCGAGTCACAATGAACTAGATTCCAGGCCACGCTTCTTCCTTCTTCACTTGGCACCGAGTAGCAAGTCTGCCTCCCTCAGGCTGGCAGAAGAAAAGGACGCATAAATAACATACTAAAAGAAGGCAAACCAGGAGTCACCACTGGCACGTTTCCATTCCCCACTAAGCTTCTAACTGCCGACCATTAAAAAGGGAGGCTTTAAAAGTCAGCGAACAGAGAGAATGGAGGCTGACCTCATGTCTCATTATATCGGCCTGACTGTAGTAGTAAACAAAACCTCTCCAGTGACTTCGTCAGTGGATTATTTTAAAACGAGGAACAATTGTTATTATTTACTAGTATGAAAGCTCAGGCTAATTGGCTTGGCATGTGTTCTGCAGTCATTTCCCTTTGAAATATATTTGGCTTCCTGTCTTTTTTATTCTTTCCTGCTTTTTTGTTTATGTATCTCGCCTTCATAGCATTCACCTAAGTCTTGTTCCTACTAATTGCCTAGTCACACTACAATAAAGACAAGACAGCAACCTCCATGCAGCCAGAAACAATTGGTGGTTGCCCCATGGGTTTATTGAATGTTTTTGCATTTGGCAAGTGATTGCAAATAGTTATAATAACCAGTTGGGTGGCCAGTGGGTTGCACATGCGACGCCCTCAACCTCTGAGGATTTCAAAAATCGATTTCCCAAATCGAATCGATTTTAGCTCAAACAATGCGATATCCATTCATTAAGTCCTGAATCGATTTTTTAAATCTAAATATATTTGCCAGAAATGACAGAATCGCAGCTTTTTAACAACCACAGCTAACACCGCAAACGATTAAAGAGCAGGTAAACAGATTACGCAAAAATATGGAAACACAAAGCATGACGCGAGGGCGCATACACGTATATGCTGCCGGTGCTGAAAGACGATATCTCACAGTTTCTGAAGCTGCAGGTTTCGTCACTCTCTGACTAAAGTTCACTGAACCAGCAGCAAAAGAAGAAAATCACTCTTCCTGCACAGCTCTTTCTCTCTCTCTCTGTACCTAAAGACCAGTTTACCATCGAAAATCAGTTTTCTGCATTATTCGCCTGCCTGTTATGCACGTCTACCGTTGCGTTCAGCGCTGTCGCCCGCTGTTTTGTTTCTTTCCTTTTTTTTTTTTTTATAAATGACCCCTGA
>VUQR01023334.1:0-10094 GCA_015108515.1 Hemichromis elongatus | reverse complement strand
AAATGACCCCTGACAAGAAGGCCTAATTTCTGCTGTTCTGTCACTAATAAAACCTCTGTAACTTTACTCCGCTTTGCTTCAGCAGCATCAGGCAATATTCACATGTTGAGTCATGGTTTTCTTCAGTTTTTGATCTACCGCTGACTATTTTTAAGGTGGTTATCTACTATAAAGACCCAGGCCAGGAAAATCTCCTTCATGTTTTTTTTTTGGTATTAACCTCATTTACTTTGACACAAAGGCAGTGTCACGAGTGTCAGCTTTCTTTTTATACATAGATATAAAATATGGATATGTACTGATAAATGATCAAAATTATGATATTTCTGAGTCAAAATCTAATCAAATCAAATTGAATCGAATTGAGACCTTGTGAATCAGAATTGAATCAGTTATAGAAATCAGTGACATACCTAGCGCTAGTGACCACTTTTGATTGCAAGGGCATTGTTAGGGTCCCCTGCTAGGGGGGGCAGGTTGACTTAGACTGTTGAATGCCTGCAAATAATTGGAGTCTAATTTATAGACAAAGAGAGATTGCCAGAAAATTTCAATAAATCCCATTTAGCTGTGCCAAGCTTCTCTGTTATTCTTTGCAGTCGGAGACTCGGCTCAGCTGGCTGTGTTCTCGTCTTTTTCTCATTCTTTTTAGGTTATCCAGCAAAAATCTTTTCCCGATTTATCATAGTTAATTGTGATATTATTACAAACAGTCGCAAGTAATTGCCAACTTCACTACATTCACACTGCGAGTGTCCGTGTATGGTCTTTGACTTGGTCAGCATCGTTTAAGCAACCGTTTCAAAGGCATCAATAATGCAAGTTCTGGTCATGTCACAGTCTCCACTGACTGTTTTGTCTGTGTGATTGTTTCTGGCCCGGTACTTGCCTGTGATAGCTGTCTCGTGTTTAAGGTTCTCATCCAAAGAGTGTAGGACACGTTAATGCAATCAGTCAGTCAGCTGATTAGCAAAACAAATACATAATTTGGTTGCATTTGTAGGTACATGGCTATGTGTAGGACTCCTTCAAAAATCGAATTTTGAAGCACTTACCTAAAGGGGAAGAAGACAAAGAAAACAAAAAAGAAAATCAATTATGTACTTTTGAAGTAATAAAATATGGGTTTACAATGTTTTTATCCATTCCTAATCATTCATGTTGACTGATAAAAGCATTGCATAGAAGGAACATTACATTTCCCTTCAGTCCTGGAGTTTTCGCACAGTTCAGCAAAAATGAATGAATGCTGGCTCAAACATAAAGTAGCAAAACATTTCTCCGCAGAATTTTGGTCACTGTAGGAATGAGAACTGTCACAATAAAGTTGTCTCCACGCAGGAAAACGGACAAATTAAAACTGACATAAAAGGGATTAACGTTAGTCTGCAGGAATCACGCTACATGACTAACAGCATGTGACTGCAGTGTGCTTTAATTGACCACTTGCCTCATTCATCTGTAATGAAAGGTCAGTTTCAGGTCATTATCGCATCCATCAGCTTCTCTTAGTGTATGTTTACCAACGCTGATGATAATTTGTGCAGATGTGTGAGCGGTGTCTTGGGAGTTGCGGTTCTGTGACATTAGAAAATTAACATGCAGACTGGACTGTTTGACCTTTAGTTGGTGCCTCTTACTGTCCCTGCTCATTTAAGTAAAACTCAGTGAAACGAACTGAGGCACAGCCACTCCTGGAGTAATGAATCACACACAGGAAACATGTTAGCCGTGCCACGGTGACATATTTTCTTCACCGTGACATTTGTTTGATGACGGGTTCATACATAGCAGTGTGCTGTACTAAATTTACTCTTCCCCATTGATGAGCTTTGGCTGTGTGTGTCAGTCAGGATGACTCCAGTTCATAGCTGTTCATAATGCCGGTAGCAAGGAAAGACTCAGTGAGCCCTACAGTATTAAATTCCAACAGATACCACCATAAATTGATAACTTAATGATTCATATAATGAAAACACGATATAAACTGAAAGCCGTGTTGATTACAGCTTGCAATATACATTTCAAGTCAATATTGAAATGCTTTAAACGTTGTATACATTAAATCAGATTTAAGCTTCAGAACATACAGCATGCTTATTAGCAAAGAGCAAGAAATTCCTCTCACAGACAATTAATTAGGGAAAGAAAATGCACATTCAATTGAATATACAATTCATTTATTTCTTCTTGTATGTTTCTTTTGTTTGAATGGAACTGTGTCCTCATTTGCAAGGAATAATTAAGGAACAAGAGTTTTCTGTGGTTAAATTTGCAGCAGGAAGCAGAAATCGAGAAAAATAGAAAGATAAACAGCCATCCTCCTGCAACTCTACCCTCTCTGCTCTAAGCTCCTCCCACCAGATGAGCGAAGCCTTGAAACTGCCTTAAGCAGGCAAATATAAGAATAAGAAAAATAATTAAATGTTCGCACAATGTCTCCGTCTCAGAATATATCAGATACTCTCAATGCGGTATATACACCGTGGGGCAGCACAGTGGTTCGCACTGTTGCCTCACAGCAAGAAGGTCCTGAGTTTAATCCCACCGTTAGGCTGAGGTCTTGCTGTTTGGAGTTTGCATGTTCTCCCTGTGTTTGCGTGGGTTCTCTCTAGGTACACTGGCTTCCTCCCACAGTCCAAAGACATGCAGTTAGTAGGGATAGGTTTACTGGAAACTCTGAATTGCCCACAGGTGTGAATGTGAGTGCGACTTGTCTTTGTCTATGTGTGTCTGCCTCTTGCCCTAAGACAGCCGGGACAGGCTCCAGCTCAAGAGAATTCAAGAGAATGGATGGATGGATATTTGATGTATTGCATGTTTTTCCACACACGGTGGTACAAATGATTTTATCGTAACCATCGAGTATAAGTTACCACGCGTGTTATAAACTACGAGATGGGGGAAAACATGGCGACAGCGGGAATTTAAGATGAGCGAGTGAATGAGACTCGCTGTCGTTTGGATTTCACAAGGAAGATCCCGAACAAAATGCGGTAATTTGCAAAACATGCCTGCAAAAAGTAGCAGTGCCACAAATTTATTCCGCCAGCCTAAAGTGCAAAATTATTAGTGCTTTAAACTCGGAATGTCAACGTCTCCCCACACACATTAGAAAACGTTAAATAAACCAGCTGTGACACCTGTGACTGTTCTTGGTCAGTCGTTTTTATAGTCGCTGTGGAGAAGTTCGTTTTTGTAATTTCACTTGTTTTATTCTGTCTCACGAATTATTGCTTGATGTTCTTTTTTTGTTTCTAAGATCATTTTGTTTGTCACTTACTGTGACTTACTGAGGCGTCACCAAGTTTCCATATTTTTTTTTAAGTTCTGGGAACTTAAAATATTAAATTAAACTGTCCTATATAATACATGGTGGTGAAGGTGTGTCTGTTTTAAAAAGAAGTCATAATACTGACTTTAGTCTAGTATGACATGTGACCTGTGGGATTTGTGAGTCTTTGAAACCTCTGTGTCATCAGTTTAATGTTTCTTTTCTTTTCCTGAAAAAAACATGAAGAAATTGCTCAATAAATTTTTAACTGATTTTTAAGCAATAAATGCAAAAATTATGCCAGCTAAAACTCACATATGCAAATTGATGTTTATTTGTTTTTTTTATTTTATATATTTCTTTTTCAAGAAACAATTCAGCTTCCAAAAATTAAATTTTTTTTTAAAACTGTTTCAAGGTTCAGGCTTTACAGGGTTAACCTGGGATTGGACTTGTGCTCTGTCAGGGGAAACTCGTGTCTGGCCCATCGCACCACCACGTCTTACTTCCTCTGTTAACCTTTTTACCCTTTTAGTCTGGATGATAAAACTGAATTGACTTTCTAAATCCAGATAACAGAGCCCAGAGTTGCTACAGGACTCTAGTTCCCTCTAATTTCACTTACAATATATGGAAAGATTAGCTGGACTTTTTTTTTTCTTGACTATGCCGAAAAGCATTTTGCCTGCTACAACTTTTACAGCTTTCAGTCATTTCTTGCAGCAGACAATCCGTACAGTATCTCTAGCAATTTATCTGTCAGTTATTTAGAGAAAATCAAGCAAGATGTTGAGGGGTAAGAATTTTAAATGAAGCGGATGCACAGACATTAAGATCAGGTACGTTGGAGGGGGGAAAATATCAAACATCAACCAGTTTACCGTCGTGCTGTTCCCAATAAATGCACGAGAGGTGGGCGACCTCAATATTGCTGACATGCCGCGGCACAAATCGTTTCTGCAACTCTGAAGTCTGTTGACAAAACGTTTCCCACTTACAGTGAAGAACTGTGCTGTACTCCGACGCAGCGTTTCAGCTGGAAGCTTTCGTGTCAGGATGATAAGCACGTGAATCCTTTTTAATATTTAATCCATCATCATCTTGTGGTGAGCCAGTTTACCCATTAGGTAACTTTATTATTCTGCTTGTGATTGATGAAAGCGATCGATACCTGGCCTGTTTAGGGATCAGCGTCTGAGACAAGTCAATAAGTCCAGAGTTAAAAGAATGCGGCCTGTGGTTTGTGTTGCACAAGTAAATCTCTTTCCTCTGAAGGTGATCGTTTTACTTTGCCAGACAAAAACATAATTAAGAGGTGTTCTGAGGCCGGTCTTGCTGGAGGAGAAAATCCTGGGGGTTAATTTTAATAGACTGTCAGTTAGTCATCTCTTTGGACAGCAGGAAGTAGTGAATGTTCAGGCTTTACAAAGAATGTTCACTAATACTTCATCATCCACCCTTAACACAGCACTCTATAATCTCCCATGACTTCCAGGGATTCATGATGTTCCTTGCACAGTACAGTATGTATTCATTTAAATTCACAGTATTATGGATAGTTATCCTCTGCCATGTTGCATTACCACTACTTTAAAATGTATTCCCAGCTCCATAACTCTCCTCCAATGGATGCATTCCAGCGTTTTATTTGCAAGGATCAGGGAGAGTCCCATAACTTTTCTTCTTTCCAGCAAAGCCTAGTAATTATTGCACCCTAATAGCTTTTATTGTATTGTAGCTGCAGGGTAGACTGATGATGAAGGAGCCTCATTGCACAGGTCCGAAACCTGCTATGGGTGCAATCAGGACTAAGCTGCTGAGCTGCTTTACAATGCAGCTTCTTACAGTGACTGATTTAAATGCAGTAAGACGAACCCTACAAACCTTCTAGTTCATAAATTATTTTACGTGATGTTATTATTAAAATCCTACAACGTTTTCATCTGTATCCATCCCTTTGTGATCCTTTAAAGAGCTGGATAAAAAGTAGATGAAAGAGAAAAAGTCAAACTTTAGTAAGTCCAGCTTTTGCAGGGTGGAATGCTTCTTACCATTTGGGACACATGAAAGGGGCATCAACACACAAAGTGACTAGCAGTGACCAGAGACCACAGAAAGTCAATGTCAGCGTTCAACCTTCAGGACACTTCAAGAGATGACAGGTGAAGTAACTGCTGGTTACATGTGGAGTGGGTGTATCCCAAGTTAAACCTATTAACAGAGATGTCTGACACGGTGGTAAATACACCGGAGGCAGCAGTTAACTAGGCAGTGGTTAGGGACCAACTACTACAAAGTGATGCGTAGCACACACATTTCCTCTTCTGTGGATGCTCCTTAATCGTTACCTTTTCCATCCATCAAATTGTTATCTTATTCAGAGGTATTCAGAGAGCAGAGCTTCCATAGGTTGAGAGACGAGTACACCGTGGGCATGTCACCAGCCTGTCACAGTGCTAACACAGAGAGACAGGCAGCCATTGGCACTTACACTGCCAATTTACAATCACCAATTAACCTAATCCCACTAACTGCATGTCTTTGGACTATGGGAGGAAGACCCTGGAAAGAACCTACACAGACACAGGAAGCACACGACATGCAAACTACACCCAGAAAGGATCTGATATTGGATTAGAACCCAGGACCTTTTTAGTGTGAGGCAAGGGAGCCCAATTAATAAAGGGAAAAAGTGGTAAAAAAAAAAAAAAATCATTACCTTTTATTTTGACTTTTATTTGAAAAAGTCAAAAAACAGCAGAAGCTGAGTTGGATTCAAATTAATCGACATTATCTCAACCTGTCAGGATGATAGTCTAAATGAGCACTTCAGACATTTGCCTTCAGCAGATGCGGTACTCAAATACAAAAACAGAAAAGGTGTCATCACAGTCAAAAATATTAAAAGTAATTATTTTATAGAAAATGATTCAGATGTCTGCTCTGTAGTGGAAGAAGTACCAGTAATAGGACCAATGGTGTCAAAATAAATGCAGGTTTAACGCTGCAATAGTAGGTACAAACTACTAGTATTTTTATATGCCTTCAAAGTTTGTCATCATGGCAATTTAAATGGTCATTTAAATTCTGATTAATTGCTTACTTACCTTATGTAGTGTTCACATTGACTCCAACACCATTAATCTATCTTAGACAATTTTACAAATTGCCTGTTAGGAAAGTCGTATCTAATGCATCTGTATCTGTCTACATATTGAAAAACTACCCGTGCTCCTTCTGAGTGTGAGTTCTTTTTTTTTAAGAGGACTCCTGGCAAATATGAGGGGAATCTATTAAATCTCCAAAATTGGAAACTTTTGACTGGGGTCCCCTTGGACCTCAACACACTGGTACTTTTAAAAAGCATTATGTAAAATAGAACTAGAAACCAATGATATGAAGTCATTAGGAACTAAATGACAAAATCATGGAAATTAAAATGATGGGAAAAAAAAGCCTCAGGGGTCTGCAGGTACTGCAGTCAGTGGGATTATAGGTTAATTTAGTGTTAAATGCTCATCCTTTTTCTCTGTCTCTTCGAGGGCCAGTAGGATACCAGCAAATTCACCCTCTCTCCCTGCAGCAGTCACCACTGTATGTTAAGACCTTCAGCTAGAAAAAGACTCCTGACAATCCTTCACTATGTCTCCTCAATGACACGCGGGGGATTAGACTGCCATTTTTTTTTCTACTTTCCCCCGGCTGATTTATGTTGCGAGCTGAAGTCAGAAGCTAGGTGTGGATGCTGTTCAGAGCCGATGTGCCACACGCTTCCTTATTAATCTCTCCCTCAGAAAGTGGAACGCTCAGCAGTAACCCAGAGGAGAAGCTCAAACAGCCATCTATCCTCCGACGAAACACAGACAGCAATTTGCACAACTGGCTGTTTACCCATCAAACTTTGTTTCCAGTGATGACAGCCAGCCTCATCCGTGAGGGGAGAGCAGAGCAGACACAATATTATAATCCAGTTAGAATAAAGACTTGTGATGAGGAATGCCTTAGGAGTACAGTAACTTGTATGGAAGTCGTTAACTTGGTCTCATGTCACTACAATAGAAATACACAACATTAACACAGTGAATGTACTTATAAATCTATACAGTGTGTTAGAGGAAAAGCTTGTGTTTCCCAGCAGTTTCTAATTAACTAAAACAATTACTGGAAAATTTAAGATGAATTTCTAAGTATCCTTGGGTTTGATATGCTCCCCTTTTGTTTGAATGGACACACACTTTTAGTATGAATCTGTATAATTCTTTATAAATCTTTATTCACAAAGATGCAAAGCAGAGGATTTTTACTGAAAGCAGATATCTTTTTGCGCTTACTCGTCCCAGTCCACTATCAGGTTTCTTTCTTTTGACAGAACTTTGACTTTCTAGATTCTTCCTATATTTGGTTTGCAAATTCTGTATCACCGATCAAAGCTTGATGTATTGATCTTCTAATGGCGTACTCACTTTTGTTCTGTCTTATTAAGCTTTGGATTCCACTGATCAAGTTTCTATCCAACTGAATGTTTTCGATTGCAGTGCCGTCTGCTTTGAAACATTCAGTGTGTCCATGGTCTGATGCTGAGAAAGCCTACAATGCTTTGTAGTAAGCACTGTAGCCATTTTTATTGCATGTCAGCAATGGCTGCAAGTTGATTTTCTAGAATAAGCCTCTAATGAGTACATTAAACCCACTGTTGTCTTCTAAAAGAGGCTTTAATGGAAGCAATACAACTGAAGAAAACTGAGCTTTTTTTCAAAAGCGTGAACTTGGGTGAGTTCTGAATCATTCAAATCAGTTTAGTTTTATTCATACAAATATTATTTATCTGATAACAGACGGAAACATTCACAAGATAGCACTATCACGTGAAAGTGCTGGGACTCTGTGTAAAAACTCTGGGAAAAACCCAGAAAGTAATGATTTGGTAATCTCACAAAACGAGATTTATTTACAGTAGAACAGAGAAAATACATTAAATGTTTAAACTGACAAATTTTACTATTTAATGATAAAATAAATATTGGCTCCTTTTGAATTTAATCGCAGAAACACATCTCAAAATGTTGGGACCGGGGCACCAAAAGGCTGGAGACGTAAATGTTCCTAAAATGAAGAGTTTATAAGAAGTAAAGCCAGGCAGAGATTAGACAGTTTGCAAAATCACCTTCTGCAAATAGTAAAACAATTTCAAAACAATAATCCTCAATATTAAAATTTTGAATATCTCATCCTCTACAGTGCATAATATCATCAAAAGATTAAGATTATGTGGCGTAATCTCTCTGTGTAAGAGACATTAAAAACAGGCATGATTTTGTTGAGGAAACCAGTGCAGGGGCTCGTGAACACTTCCGGAAATCCATAAAAGCAGGTTAAAGCCCTGCATGCAAAGAAGAAACCTTTTTTTTTTTTGGAAGACATGAACAAATCCCCCGGACTAAAGAGCAGAGAGGCCATCCAGCTTCATATCTGCAGTCATTTCAGCAGCGTCATCGGTGCATCCTTCACAGAGGTGCATTATTGCCTGGAATATGTAGCTTGCACATCTAGAAAAGCATCACCAATGCTGACAGATATATCCAGGTTGTAGAGCAAGATATGTTCCCATCCAGATGACATGTTTTTTTTGTTGTTGTTGTTGTTTTGTTTTAGAAAAGGACTTGTATATTTCTGTACAACAATGGTACACTACCACATACTGCTGCATACTGCAGATTTTGCAAACTCGTGGCTTTGTCCTAAAAGAATCCGGGTGCTGAACTTTCCCACCTGTAGTCCACACCTTTAAACATTTCTCTTCTGAAGGTCCAGCAGCTGGTCTCCTCAGTCCCCGGGCACTGACAGACAGTTGTTGAAAGATGAGAGCGGTAAACACAGTAAACGTACTTTGATTGTTGCTGCTATCACATTCAAAATGATTTTTTTTTTTTTTTTACATCGTACCTTTGCTCGGTTTAAAGATTTGATCTGTTTTCCAAGTTTTGAATAAAATATGGGTTGATGACATTTGCACTTCATTGCATTCTGTTGTTGTTTCCCTCTTACACAGGCTCCCAACAGTTCCACAATCGAAAACTGTAGAGTTAGCTGTAAGAAAGCTAATGTATTTCACAGCCTTTTGAATTTATACAAATTTCACTCCAGTGCACACTGACGTGAAAATGCTTCAGTTTAACTTGGAAAATACAAGAAACTAAAACTGATGGTTGGATATTTGACCAGGTGTTAAACTGCTTGCTGCACAAGTAGACATATTTAGTGTCAGGATCTCAGATGTTTCCTCCTTCTTCTTCTTCTTGATGCCTCGGGTCTTATTATTGGTATGCACTTATGCTCAGTTTTTCATCTCATACATCTTTGTTCTGGGTACCTTAGACCCATTTGTAGTACATCCTACCACACTGGAGCTTTGAAGAAGGTATATCATCAATTTATTGTAATGTTTTCCTTATTTTTCATTATTATTCAGGCCCCTCTTCTATGGAACCAGCTTCCAGTTTGGATTCGGGAGACAGACACTATCTCTACTTTTAAGATTAGGCTTAAAACTTTCCTTTTTGCCAAATCATATAGTTAGGGCTGGACCAGGTGACCCTGAATCCTCCCTTAGTTATGCTGCAATAGACTTAGGCTGCCGGGGGATTCCCATGATGCACTGAGTTTTCCTTTCCAGTCACCTTTCTCACTCACTGTGTTAATAGACCTCTCTGCATTGAATTGTACCTGCTACTAATCTCTGTCTCTCTTCCACAGCATGTCTTTATCCCGTTCTTTTCTTCTTTCACCCCAACCGGTCGCAGCAGATGGCCGCCCCTCCCTG
>VUQR01023332.1:33816-57066 GCA_015108515.1 Hemichromis elongatus | reverse complement strand
TTTTTTTTTTTTTTATTTTTGTTCTTTTTTTTTTTCTTTTCTTTTTTTTTTTGTTTGTTCTTTTTTAAATATACTTAGGTTTACACTACGTATAGACCAATTCTCTTTATCTGTAACTCATTTTTCAGCTCCCTGCTTCCAACTCTGTGGCTTTGGACATGAGCCTGCAGACGCCATCAGAAGTGAAGGTGAAACAGGAGGCACCTGTAGAAGTTGACTCTTCACCACCAGGCAGCCCTGAATCCACATCTGGGAATTCGGACAGCAACAGGGAACCTGTAGTTAAAGGAAAGGTACACGAAAACTTGATACGGGGGATTGCATAGGTGTGTAGAGAAGAGGGGTGTATCTCTAAGCAGTGTTGCAATGTTGCAGTGGTTACAGAAATTTTTTGGGGGGGTACAAATGATGTGTGAATTAAAAGCCTAATTTATTTTATTTCTTGTTTTAATCTTGTAGGACACACCACCCAGGAATTCAGCCCCTACTCCGACTATTGTGCGTCCAGGTTCCCTCCCGCTACATTTGGGCTTTGATGCTCTTCAGCCCACCATGCCATCGCCCACCTCCGTCATCACACAGGCTCCACCCTCAAATCGTACTTTGGGGTGAGTCAAGTTCCAGAGCCTTTGGTTGACCTTTGCAGCTTAATCTGCAACTTAAAATAAATGTTTGTCTAGCTTAAAAAACATGTTTTGCAAACAAAGTGACAATATCTCATGTTCTTGCAAGTGAACCTTTCATATCAAAGATTCCATCATGTTCTTCTTCTTTTCTTTTTTTTTCTTTTGTGGTCCCAATGGGTCAGCCACAGTCAAAGACAACCAAATGATGTGCTCTACTCACAAAAAATTATGCCTGTTTTCATCTTGTGAAATAGGATGTAAAGTTTTGCGACGTTTTCATGATTAATAAAGAAGATAAGGAACTTTAAAGGGAACTATTTAATTTTTTTTCCTGTTACAGACACTAAAAAATACGTGTTACAATTACTAGCTGTTGCAGTTTCCCCCTGTAAACACAAATTTATTTATTTTCATTTACAGATATACGTTAAGTAACACAGCAGCAATTTGGATGTTATCTTGGGATAATGGAAAAGATGATCATGGTTCACATCAAATCTAACATTTCACAGAAAACAAGTACACGCTAATAAGAGAAAGTTTACAGAATATCCGTTTATTTGCATTCTAAAATCATGCATTTTATAATTGAGTATAACTTATCAAAATGTTTCTCATTTATAGACATTAATGTGTTGCATAAAAGCCTAACAATGTGTAATATGTCAATTACTGCAACTGCAGCCTGCAACATACCACACAAAACTCAGCCCACGAGCCCGTAACGTGATTCTTCCTTATGTCTGCAGCAATATTATATGCATGGGATCTATAGCAATAATAAATGATAAAGTATGATAAATTATTGTTTATATTTGCTATTGCATCACTCAAGTTATGCACTATTACGGACGCTGCACGGTGTTTCAGACAAAAGTTGACAACTTCACACATTTGTGAAAAATAGCTGCAGAGAGGGTAAAAATCCCTTGCTTGTCACACTCAAGTCTTCAAAGGAAGTAGTAATATATGGCTTAACTTTTTATCTTTTTATGGACGTGGAAAATGTAAAAAAACAACAACATTAAACTGGTTAAAAACTGGTGTTAGAGGGAATGCAGATGTTTTAAGTGATAATTTGGAGAGTGTTTGCATTCAAGTATATTTATTTTACAGAATTTGTTTGAACTTAGTTGTGTATTTTTTTTCTTTTTTCATTTTGATGTTTTTTTTTCTTTCAGTTTAGTTTCTATTGTTTGAACATTTTTAGTTTTAGTCTAGTTTGTATAGTTTTCCGTTTTTTAGTAGATGATTGGATAGATATTATAATATTAGCATAAAACTATACAATGTCTCAGTAAAGATGACCATCAGTGCCCCTTTTTTTTTGCCAAATTAGCAAACAGTAAAACTTTACTTTGAACTTAGTTTAAATAATTGTATTTCTTTTTAAAGTGTAGTTTTCGTTTTTATTTTAACTATCACAAAATGTTTTTCCACTCTAGTTTTAGTTTTTATTTTAGTTTTTAGCAAGTGACAATAACCTTGATCAAGACCAACTCATATAAAATTGTATATAAAATTGCGTAACACAGGTCAACCCAATTCTGTCATTTGGTTGTTGCTGATCCTGAGAGGAAAAAAATACAATTTAGTTTATGAATCTATGAAATATTTTCTCATCATTAATTAATGCACTGCATGTTGCACCTCTTAAAAGCATCCTTTTAAATTCATTGACAAACACAAGAGTGAATCTCCTGTTCTTGTTGGTCCTCTGCTCCCTGTCTCTGTCCAGATCACCGACGAGCCATTACCCTATGATGATGCTTTCCTCTGGTCTGCCTGTGCTGCCTGGTCCTGTTCAGATGCCTTCTGTCATCAATGTAAGGCAGACTAACAGTCTAAGTATGTTGTAACTTAACTTTATAACTGAGAAGTTGATTTTAGTTTTAACTCATGCATTTGTGTGTCATATTTGATCTCCAGCTGGCTCGACCCATGTTGGTACCCAACATTCCTGGGATCCCTGGTCCTCCTCTGGGAGGCAGCAGCAGCGGCTCCAACTCCCCCTCTGGCTACAGCATCCACTCAGAGGCCAAGATGGTCAGCACTAGATTAGCGCTCTATTTTTATCTATTTATCTGTTCTTTTTGTCTCCATCTTCACCCTCCAGCCTTCCGCTGCACAGGCTTAGGTCCTTCGTCATATGATCTTTTACTGTGGTTACTTGTTTATGTAACCCTTTCACCTAACAACACAGTTTGCACTCAATTTATGACAGTGCAATGCACACACAGAGCTTCATGCACAGTTTCCACCTTCCAGCTATGTCCCAGATGAAACGGAGAGAGTGCAGTCATTGTTTATGGTATTTAAAACATACAAAGTATCCCCTTTAGCACGTTCCTCTGTTTACCCTAGCCCCTCACTCCTTCAGTCGTAAGAAGATGATCATCAGTGTAATTAAAGACTATTTTTTGTGGGGGGTTTTTTGTTTTTATTTGGGGTTGGCTTTTTTGGGCTTATGTGCAGAATCTTTCTGCTCATGGCTCTCCTAATACAATATGATCATTATCAAGAGGTTGCTGTATATGTGTAACATTTGACTGCCTGTGTACCTTCAGGGCTGCAGTCACTACTTTTTTTAATTTTAACTGTGTGCTGGATTATTCACTATTTAAATCGAACATTATGAAAATCCAGCGACATCATCAAAAACTGCCACAGGAACATATAAAGCCTCCAGAGCTGAATGGAGGAGGTCACATGAATCTGTTGCTGAAAACAGTTCAGAGAGAGCACATCTGTAACTGATCTCCTCAGAGAGAATCAAGCTTCTCCAGAAGGGATAAATTAACTTTCATCACACAAGTTATATTTTAACTGTGATCAACAACTTTAAAACATGCCAAAGATTTTAACTAAGATCTTGTCCAGGTTGTTATTGCAAAGTGTGAATCAGACAATGTAGACCCGGTACAGTTAAATTATCTACATGCTGTTGGTACTGATTCAGACATGCTTTCTAGGATTCTGGTAGATTTCTACAAAGTTAAAATTGAGTTTTTAATTATTTTTTTATTACTGTGGCTGTTATTAATGTTGCTTATTTGACTGTTGTTCTGTAGCGTCTGAAGGCAGCGCTGCAAAGCCCGTCAGGACAGAGTATGGGGATCATGGCCATGGGCAGCAGCCCCATGGTACCTCAGAAGGCAGAACAGAGTCAGCTGCTTGTCCAACAGCCAGACGCACCATCACCTGCACAACCTCAGGTACTCTATGTTAAGTATAAATTCCTGACTGTAACTTGGTTTTTACATCCATACAAAATATGCTTTAAACTTGGATTAGAGATGACCACATCTAAGTCATCTAAACTTTGTTTATTATATATCACATCACCTGTTTTAGTTAACAGAAAATTGTTTCTTGTTGTCCTGAGATGACTCTGGTGTGTGCTGGCTAAAATGAAACTGTGACTCACACTTCCCTTTTCTCGTCTTTCTTCCACTCATCTCGTCTGCCTGTGCGTTTCCTTCTGACCTTTACCCTGCTTCTCCCTCCAGGTATCTCCAGCCCAGCCTACAGGTGGGCGTCGACGGCGGACGACAGACGATGACCCTGATGAACGAAGGCAGCGTTTCCTCGAGAGGAACCGTGCGGCAGCATCCCGCTGCAGACAGAAACGCAAACTTTGGGTCAGCTCCCTAGAGAAGAAAGCCGAGGAGCTCAGCACTTTGAACGTCTCACTGTCGGTGAGTGGGCCTCCAGTGGGTGGGTGCTGGTCATGGGGCTTCTAACTACTTTTAAAAAGTTTTCAAAGGTGGATTCCAAATAAGAAAAAATAATTTGTTAGTACTGAGTAAATTTTTTACAAATGAACATAGCTGATAGATTTGAAACAATGGAAACCACTTTTTCTTGTTTCATATCTTTATTTTGTCAGATGGAAATTTTTAGATAATATTTACACCTTACGCCTTGTGGGAAATGAACACTGCTCTGCAGTGGAAGCAAAACCATTTCAACATAATTTTTTTCTACCAGAAAATCCATTAGGGAAGAAAAATTTGGGAAGTCTGTATTTTAAATTACATAACCAAGCATTATTAACGTTTTTTTCATCATTGGTTCAAGAAGTGTAATGTAATTTCTCAGATGAAGTATTGTAGTACGAAACAGTCTGATTTTTCCATCCTCTCAGAACGAAGTGTCTCTGTTGCGTAATGAGGTGGCTCATTTAAAGCAGCTGCTGCTGGCCCACAAGGACTGTCCTGTAACCACCTTACAAAAGAAGACTGCCTACTTAGGTGAGCCCTGCACAGCTATGCCCTGTTATTCACACAGTTCTATTTAAAGTTAGAGGAAATTTGAGTCTGAATTGCATGTCTTAGATATGTAGAAATATAGTTGATGTATTGCACAATGCATAAAGAGCTAAAATGAAATTGGAACCTGAAAGTTGCTCTCACATTTTAATTGAAACAAACGGTTTTGTTGTGTAGCTCTGTACTTGTGATTGAAAGACGGCATGAGCAGGCCTATGTTACAATGTAGCCATGCTGCTGTAGCTTTAGTATCTTTATGCGAGCTGTGGTTTTCTTCAGTGCCCACAAAGCAATTGTAATTTTGTTGAAATAATTAGGGTTTAGTTTGTTATGGCAACGGCCACAGTGGATGGTAATGTGTCTAAAAATTATTAATAGAGTTGGATAAAAAAAGCAGCATTTGCAATTTAGATTAATTTACGATTTTGCTAAGGGCTGATGCTAACATTAAAATAATAAAACAAGAACCATAATTAAGAAGCAAAATCTTTGTTCCAGTAATTCTAGTTTTATTTATATTTTCTTTTTTGGTGCATTTCCTAGATTTTGAGTGGGATACAGTTGCTGAATATAGCTTGATTTTTACTTGAATGAAATTTAACATAATGTCCAAAGATTTTCAGCAATGAAAACTGGAATGTGCTCAAGATAAACGAGATAAATATCTCTGCCTGTGTTGCCTTTTTATTTTTCTGTACAGCTGCAGAAGAGAGCATGAAAGACACGTCAGAGCCTACAGGTTCCCCTGCCCCGGTGATTCAGCACAGTTCTTTGGCGCCCAGCCCTTCTACGGGGCAAAACGGCCTGAGCTCAAGGGCAGCAGCTGAGGCTATGGCCATGTCAGTGCTGGCAGGAATGGGCCAGCAGCAGAGAGCTGAGAGTGGACCCTCTCACATTATCATGGCTGCACAGTCGCAATCTGCTGCCAGATGATGAGCGATGCCACCAAGGCCCAGACTTGGCTCATCACCCAGGGTAGAAAAGACTCCCGCCTCCCAGCTTCCCTCATCTTTAAATTCAGAATTTCGCATCTTCTCGTCTGCCTCCCTCCCCTCTGTGGTCTTTCTAACCCTCCTGGGGAGCCATCTTGCTGGGGCCTGGAACTCATCAGCAGCCTTCTGGGAAAGGACTGAGACTTTTGAGAGAGCTTCCTGTTAACTTTGCCATAGACTACAGGGGCTGGACTCCAATACCCCCTCCCCCCCTGTTTCCTCCCGTGTTTCCCTGCTCAACTCTCCTCACCCTCAGTTAATAAGGACTCTTCACTGGACTGTAGGACTGCATCAAGTATACTGCCATAATGATCTTCCCACGTGGACACATGCTGCACAGGTGTTTGGTAAACTTTTTTTTTTTTTTTTTATCAAATCCGATATTAAACAGCACACAGGGCTCTTTACTTTTTCCAGCAGGGAACAGTGCCTTGCTCTCCTCGTCACTTTATCCTTGCACACACACCCACACATGCCATCACAGCATGCCTCCCTATACATCCTCAGCTCAAAAGATGCGGTAGGTCTCTAGAATTCTGTGACTCACATCTCAATTATTCACTCAGACCTTTAGTAACTGGTTTCAGCCTCAACACGATCTCAACATGGACCCAAAAACCTTACCTCATGTACACCCCTTTATGATAAAGTGTATTAACTGTGTGTGTGTGACTGTATATTTATGTACATCAGAACATAGCAGTTTGCCTACTCCTGATCTGATGCATTATTAGCTAGATTGTTAGCATGTGACTTTTCTAATAGGGTGTTATGTTTTTGATACAGTATGTGCAGCTATATTTCTTTTAACTAATTGGCACATCCTCCCAGATTCACCCACGTAGCCAAAAATGTGTTAGATTGCGATTTAAAAATCAGTTTGTTTTTAGCAATTTCTTTTTTTCTGACCTGAAGGGAATTGAACTTCTTCCACCTCTTCATATTTCCTGAAACAGGCAGGCGGTTTATTGGTATGTAAATGGAGGCCTTTTTCCATTTTTATATGTAACTATTCTGGTGACTGTGTTTCTCCGTGTGTGGGCCCTGCTGGACTTAATGTAACTGTTATTTTCACACTTCTCAGGATGGTTGCACATCCTTTGCTGCTCGTTTGAAAATGCGATGAACCCCTTGTTCTGTATGCTCTCTACCAAACCGAAACTAAGCCATAATGGATCTCTCCAAAGACTATCTGGTACTTGTCCTGGGACAGGAAGTGAATACCCTGACTGTTATTTCGTGATTCAGAGGATGCAGTGGCACTATGATAGTATATCACTGCTTGTTACTTGCACTTACACACAGTCTTTCACACAGTGTTTCATCTTTTTGCCTTAATATCACATTTGTGCCTCCAATACCCCCCAACACACACACATAAATATATACAGATTTGCTTGACGGCATGAGAGAAATAAATAAGTCAGTATATAATTTGGGAAAAATGAACATCATTAAATGTAACATTTAATTAATAACCGAAGATTTTTGAGGCCTTTAAGTACATAAAAAGTGTCTTTCTAGAATATTGTTAAAATATTGAAGTACTTGTCTGTCATCTGGTGGAGAGACAGAGCAAAGACATCTCCAGTGGTGAAAGCTTTAAGGGCAGAAGACGAGCTGTCTTGTGACTGTTTCTGAAAGGCTCCGGTTCTTTTACAATATCTCCCAGATGTTTTATCCAGATATTGGTATATTTTTACACGAATGCTCAAAGTGGTTTGCTTCTTTCCCCTGTCCGTCTTTTGCCTTCTTTCTTAATATTTTTGCGAGATATGATATTTCAAAAACAGGATATCTGACTTATTAACATAAGGACATTTATGCACTAAAATATTGCAGGTTAAATATTGCTTTGTATTTCTGTTCAATTTACATTTTTGTTGCTTTCTTATCCTCTTTTTTTTTTTTCCAGAAATATCAGAATGTTGTTTTTTTTCTTTTTCAAATGATGGTTTTCTGTTATCTGTACTGTATACACGAATGGGAATTTGCTGAGCAACTTTAATACATTTTACCTTGACTGAACCTCTTCTCCTACAGTCCCAATGGCGACCCCGGCATTTTGTGTAATTTGCTGGCAGTCAAATAGACGATTGTTCATTTGAAATGAAAATTCAAACTGTATTTAGTTTTTATGTTTTCTTGTATTCTTTTGTTGCGTGCTGTTTTCAGCACCACACACTCTTCGTCATAACGCTTCTGATTGTGCTGATGAATATAGAGACTAATTTCTTTAACACAATGACTTGTGTTTTTGTTGGTTTGTTTTCTCAACAGAAAAATGGAGTTGTGCTTTTTGTTTTCATTTTTTGTAAAGAAATTTTATCCCCTCCTCTTTTTCTTTTTTAAATACCTTTCAATGATCGTTCATGTCTTTTGAGCTTCCTTGTCTAACTTATTGTTTTAATTGGTCTAATAACAATAATCTTTACAGTCTTTGGCCTGTTAATGATGGGCCAGACTTGTTCTAAACATAGCAATTTAGCGGGAAATACAGTAATGTGAAAATGACACACAGTGTATTGATGGTTTTTCACACTCCCTTTGTTGGACTGATGATTTCTAAAATTGTGCTTGTATTGTACATATCTGTACTATATGAATATATTTACTTTTCCATGCATGTCCAAAAGGAATACCATGAACACTTACAGTGCTGCAGTTTTAATTAAAGAAACTACATCATAATGAACATCTATGCTGTTTTATCTGTGTTCAGTTGTCATATCAGAAACATGTTTTCTATTGTAATGTTATAAATGATTAAAGTGGAGACTTAGTTTGATTTAAAAGGGATATGAAAGGAAACGATGTATACAAAGGAAAGTACTTCTACAATATTGTGCAAAGATTTTGAAAATGGGAAATTGATGCATTGATTTATAGAAGCATGGAGACATATCTGGAAATTTAAGGGGGAAAAAACTGAGTTGTACAATTCTAATGAGCTTCAAATTCAGTATTTGGTATGACCACCTTTGTATTCTTCAGCACAGCGTGAACTCGGTGACGTAAGATTCCCTCTCATTTCTTTAAGTAATCTTCAGGATTAATTCCCCAGGCTACTTAAAGGACATTCAAAGCTCTTCTTTGGCTGATGGCTGCCTCTAGATGATCCCATACTGCTTCAATAATGTTGAGGTCTGGACTCAAAGGAGGCCAATCCATGACTGACAGTGTCTCACATTTCCCTTTCTTAAGCATGACTACTTAACAGCCAGCCTTTCACTGAGACAATTTTTTGAAGAGGCTTCAGCAAACAGTTTTTTAAGTACATAATTTTCAGACACTATTCATATGTATTAGATATTTTTTAGGCCTACCATTTCTACCTTTCTACTTTTGTCTTTTACTTGTTCATACAAAAATACACTGGTGTGAAAGAGTGTTTACACCCTTCCAGATTTCCTATTTTTTGTATGTTTGTGTGTGTTTCAGATCATCAAACAGAATTAGATTTTAGACAAAGTTAACACAATTAACCACAAAATGCAGTTTCTAAATGAAGGTGTTCCTTATTAAGCGGAAAATCCAAACCTCCATGGCCCTGTGTGAAAAAGTGATTGCCCCCTAAACCTAATAACTTGCCTTTAGCAGCAACCAGTGTGCAGTCAAGAATTTGCAATAACTGGCAATGAGTCTTTCACAGCGCTGTGAAGGAATTTTGGTCCACTCATCTTGGCGCAATTGTTGTAATTGGTAAATGGACTGGTTCTTATATAGCGCTTTTCTACTCTTCTGAGCACTCAAAGCACTTTACACAACTTGTGCATTCACCCATTCACACCAGCACATTTTCATAATGCTTCCTAACTAACATTCACACACATACTCCGATGGAGTATGAATGTGGGGTTAGGAGGAGAAGCCAGGAATTGAACCACCGCAGCTACAGCCGCAGCTACAGCCTAATTTAGCCATGTTAGAGGGTTTTTGAGCATGAACCACCTTTTTATGGTCATGCCACAGCATCTCAATGGGATTCAGGTCAACTTTGACTGGGCCACTGCAAAGACTTCAGTTTGTTTTGCTTTAGCCAGGGTTGTGGAACTCCAGGCCTCGAGGGCCAGTGTCCTGCAGGTTTTAGATCTCACCCTGGGTCAATGAGGTGAGGTGCCGATATGGGACAGTTTTCCAATTTCGTTGTACTGTTGTACTATGTATGGCTGTGCAATGACAATAAAGAGTTATCTTATCTTAACACACCTGAATCAAATGATTAGTTCATTACCAGGCCTTTGGAGAATTCAAGACATGTTGGGGAGGTAATTTAGCCATTTGTATCAGCTCTGTTGAATCAGAGACACATCTAAAACATGAAGGACGCCGGCCCTTGAGGCCTGGAGTTGGACACCTGTGGCTTAAGCCATTCAGAAATGAACTTGCTGGTGTTTTTTGGATCACTGTCTTCCTGTAGAACCCAAGTGCGCTTCAATGTGATGTCACATACAGGTGGCCTGACATTCTCCTTCAAGATGTTTTGGTAAACAGCAGAACTCACAGTTCCATTTACCACAGCAAGTCCTCCAGTTCCTCCAGGTCCTGAGGCAGCCCCAGACCATCACACTACCACCACCCTGCTTTACAGCTGGTATAAAGTTCCTTTTCTGAAACGCTGTGTTTGTTTAATGCCAAATGTAATGAGACACACACCTTCTGAAAAGAACAGCTTTTTTCTCGTCAGTCCAAAAAGTATATTCCCATAAGTCTTGGGAATCATCAAGGTGTTTTTTGGCAAATGTGAGACAAGCTTTTATGCCCTTTTTGGTCAGTAGTGGTTTTCTACTTAAACTCTTTCTTGGAAACCATTTTTGCTCAGCCTCTTTCTTATTATTGAATCATGAACTCTGACCTTAACTGAGACATGTGAAGCCTCCAGTTCTTTAATGCTGTTCTGTATTTTTTTTTTTCTTGTGGCATGCTGTTTCTGTGCTCTTGGAGTAATTTTGGTTGGTGCAAAAATACGTTTTATTCGTCAGCAAGATATAAAAGGCTGATGTAGTATTGTCCCTCTGCCAGGCTAGCAGGTGGACGGGCGGCATGGACATCAGAGTTTGTGAATGCGATAATTCAAAGAAGAGAGGATGTAAGAATTGGAAATTCATACCATGGCTTAATCTACTAAAAATCTTAGTGACCTCGACTTTAAGGTCAGGTTTTTCTAAAAATCTCATAAATGCGATAACTCAAGAAAGAGCAAACAAACAAAAATAATAAAACATTTTCTTCTGAAAATGGTCAGGTACAAGGACTGGACTGAAAGCCATCCTGTAACATTTACAATACGTATATATTCACCTCAAAAGCTACATAGTTAAAGAATTATAACTACCTGTGACATTACGGGTGTGTGAAGGGGTTCTTGTTGCCCTAGAAAATACTCTGTCGTGCTGCTTTTAAGCTGTTTTTTGCTGTCCAGTAATCCAGTATTTTTGGAAATGCAAAGTGACAGCAGTCTGCAATTAAGTTGTTATGTTCAGTTTGCTTTGAAGCTTGTTTTCCTTGCAAGACGATGTCCCTGTTTCTTGGAAGAAAAAAACACATGAACAGAAATTTTTTTGAGCAGTGCTAAACTGCTGAGGGAGTGGCTGAAGGGAATATTTATTTTTAGCGTGGTTACAGTGAAGATGCCACACTGATGATCGAAAGTGCTCAAGGTCCCTTTATGAGCTTATACAGAGACAGTTTTCAGCACTGCAAGTGTGTGTTACATGAACTTTGCAAAGAATGACTTTAGGTCAAATTCTTCTCAAGTCATGTCAGAGCCGGAGTAATGTGCTGTGGCTTTTTCAAATATCTGACTCTCTGCATTATATAGGCCTGTGTAGGCACTTCCTGTTTGCACATACAAGAACAGAAAAAAATCCTCCAGTGATTTCTTAACAGGAAATTACTGGGCAATGTTATAAATTATTAGTATTATACCTTTGCATATTTGTCACACTTACATGTTTCACCCATGTTTGTCCCTAAACATAATAACTGGTTATTAATAAATAATAACTGGCCACCTTTGACAGCAAGAACTGCAATCGAGCATTTGTCATAACTGGCATCGAGTCTTTCACTTTGCTGTGAAGGAATTGTTTTAATTCAGCCACACTTGATGGTTTTTGAGCATTAACAGCCAGTTTAAGCTCATGCCAAAACAATTCAATATGATCTAAGCATGGACTTTGACTAGGCTGCAACAAAACTTACATTTTGTTGTTATTTATTTATTTATTTTGAGCCATTCAGGAGTGTTTTATTTTTTTGGCAGTGAGCAGGATTCATGGGTCCATTACTTATGACAAGTCTTTTCAAGCAATAAAGCAACAAATTCTGACCTTAACTAAGACAAATGAGCCCTGGAGTTCTTTAGATGCTGTTCTGGGTTCTTTTGTGACCTACTGGATGGACCTTGAGTCTTGAAGTAATTTTGGTTGGCTGGCACTCCTGGGAAAGTTCACTCCTGTTCCGTGTTTTTTCCATGGATAATGGCTCTCACCGTGGATCACTGGAGTCCCAAAGCCTTAGAAAAGCCTTTTAATTCATGATTTAAGAAAGGGGGTAGTTACTTCACACAGGGGTATGCAGGTTTGGATAGCTAAATGTAATCATTACTTAAAAACTGCATTATGCATTTCCTTAGGTTATGTTTGTCTAATATTAAAGTTTGTTTGATGATCCGAAACATTTAAGTGTGATAAATATACACTACTTCTGCTCTGCTGCAAAGTTTCTCTCCCTGATCTCTCTGGAAATTGTCGTTGCACCTCTGTAGTCTAAAACTGCCATTAGGTTATGTTCTGATTCCCAGAAAACTACTAACATCCTGAATAAGATGCTGCACCAGTTTCAGTTTTTGTGGTGTAGTTTTTTCTTTAATGAGTCCAGTACCTTTTAATTGATTTATAAATGCACAATTAAGTAAATGATCACATAGAACATGAGAATTTCGTGGGTTAAAGCTATATTTTTTCCACAAAAAACCCTCGGTCATTTTTTTAAGGAAGTTTTAATGTTTTCATTAAACTCAATGAAGGGCGCGGGGCTCAAACAGAATGTGTGTCCGTGTCTCTGTTGGTGTTTGTGTGTGTGTGTGTTCGCCACTCAAACGCCAGGGGGAGCAGCGGTGTCGGTGAGACCCTCACCTCCTTCACCTCCACCTCCCCCTCCCTTCTCGGATGCGGCGAATCAACACACGCAGGCGAGGTAAATGCAGTCACGTGACCGCCCGTTGCCGTTGGTGAGTTTTCCCCATTATGGCGGAAGGGCCAGCCGTGCGGATGGACTGTCTCTCCCACTCCGATGCTTGTTTTGTGTCTTGAGGGAGGGGTTTTGTTTTTAATTTTTTTAACGTTTCCCCGCAACAGCCTGGTTTCTTTTTAACTAGACGGCACTCGAGTTTATCGGCGAAGCCATGGCGGACCGCGGCGTGGATTTGTCCGCCCTGCCTAAAGAGGTTAGAGACCAGTTGGCTGAGTTGGATCTGGAGCTGTCTGAAGGTAAAGGAGGGGCGGGGGGCTCACTGGGCTGATGAGGGGGGATGCTGTAGCAGACTGTTAGGCTAGCTGTCTATGTATCTCAGCTGTCTGGACTGACCGGCGTTGGTTAAACCAGAGGCTCATCCTCACCGTCTACTTTTCCTTTATGAAAAATTTGAATGAGAGCATGCTTCAGGCTCTCAGGCTCTGCCACCTAGCTTATTTTGTGCTAGTACAGGATGTGGGCATACGAGCTAGCAGTGCATGGCAAGCAGCATGAGGAAGAGAAAGGCTTTCATCCATTTCCCCTTGTTTCTGTTTATTTTTTTTATATTCTTCTTTTCTCAAAGCTCATGTAAAGCTAAAGCTGATTAAAAAGATCAGAAATCCTCTCGTTTGCTGTGTGAATGAGTGTCTTTAAACACCACTGTGTGTGTGTGTGTGTGTGTGGCTTGGCAGATAGGCGTTCAGGGCTGTACCCCCTTTCTTGTTATCTAGTAATACTTATTCATTGTGTATGGATTTGATTCAGCTGTAACCACATGTCTCCCAGTTGGACGTAATTGAAACCTCAACTTTCATCTGGGAAAAAAAATCCGCCTGATTGCTATAAAAGTGTGAGTCACTGTGAGTGGTGTTGAAATCAGATGAGCAGGCCTATAGTCATCATCCTCTTGTGGTGTCATATGAAGATACAGTCTGTCATGAATGACTGCCCGTAGTTACCACACGTAGTTTTTAACCTCACTGACATTCACCGGAGTGATCACGTAGACTGTTTGCCGAGCCTTACACACCTTTGCAGACCTGTTATTACTGGAATCATGGGTTACCTACCTGTGCTCCTCCTCATATGCTACAGTGCCCTGTGCCTCTGGTCACAGTGATGTGAGGCTCGTTGTCACGTGTGTATGCACCCCAATATTTGGACCATTCATTTATCTAAAGCAGGGCTGATATCAACCCCTCCCCCCAGAGCAGCTGTTTGCCCCACTACCCCACCAATGACACACTGTCACACATCCGTGACAGTACCCCCTCCTTTTCTCCTGCTTTGTGGCACCCAGGCTACATACATGCAGCTAAATCTAATCCTCCTGTGTAGGGACCCCTCTAGTTATCTACAGCGTCCATAGCATTTTGTTATTGTTTTTTTGTAAATTTAGCTTCGTAATTGGTGATGCATGCGTTTTGATGTAAATACATGACGATTTCATATCTGGGAGTAATAAAGGCTTAAAAAGGGGTTATTACACTGTGTCAAAAGACACCGAATGCAATAAAAACACCAGCGTATTAGATCAGAGTACGGTATATATAATGGTATTAGCCATTACTTAAAGGTGTAGACTTAAACAGAATTTAGTATGCTCCCCTGACCCGCTGATGAATCTCAGCAGTTGTCCTGTGTTGGATACTGTAGCCCTTTAAAACATTAATGGTATATACAGAACATCCACTCCATGGAGGCAGGAGACTGGGTGAGAGGCTGGGTACACCCTGAATGTGGAAATTTCTCATTAGTCTCGCAGTGATATGTCACATTTTTAAACAACACGCCACTAAAGGAAGTGAAGTTGTCTTTAGTTGCGCGTTCAAAATTAGATACAGGGCTGTGAGCACTACATTAAAACATCCATATATAGTAAAACACAATGCAGTTATGTGCACTAAACATGCTGGGCCTCTGTAGGTTAGAGCTATCTCTCGTTGCACCACAGCGATGAAACGGGACTAGAGCATTTTTCATATCACCATTGTCAAATTATAGATAAATACAAGTTTCTAAATTAACTAATTTAAATTTTTAAAAATCTGCCTGTCTAATATACAAAGTTATACGTGGTCTGGTGCCTCCACCAATGAGTGATTTAATTAAACTAAAGTCTAGCAGTGTTGCTGGGTCTCGATGGACTCGAGCCAAGTCTCCCTATCTTTAAGAGTCACTTAAAAGGGTGGCTGAGGGACACACAAACATGTGATCACGTTTAATTAATCAGGCTTTATTTTGGACGTGAAAAAGGAAACAACTATTAGTGTAATGGGTCAGTGCAATATCAGGACAGTCAGGGCATGTTATTACATGATGTGTTTCCATTGTTGTTACCTATATTGTCCTCTGTTGTCCTCTCTTTTTGTCATTGTTTGTTCTAATATGATGTGATCACTGTTTTTGTCCTTGTCACATGATCTGTAAATAGTGTCTCTGTATGTTTTTACTAACTTGTGCGTAACTCCAACCTGCCAGAGGGTCTCCAGATGGAAATTAGCCCAAGGCTATAATCTGGCATATTTACATTTGTTAAAATGTTCATTAATATGTATTTTCCCTCTTTCTAAATAAATGAAATGAAATTAAATCGCTATGTTATATTAGATGACAGGTTATTGAAGAAACAGCTGTCGATTATTCCTTCGTGTTAATGCTCGTCTTTCTAGCAGTTGGAGTCAGGTTTGGCCAAATAGAGGCTGATTTTCATCTGCCCTCTCTGGTTGCTTGGTAGCATTTAAATAAACAATAAAAGTATAGATAAGAACCAGATACATCAGACATAACTATATAATATTGAACAAGCATTAACATCTCAGGTTGTATTGTGGGTTAAATTTATTTGTTGTTTCGCATCATTTCTACTTCTAATACATTTTTCTATATAGCAAGCTATATTGATATTTATGACTTTAAGACTAAAAATGCAAATATGTTTTGCCTGTGTTGGCCATACATGTTTTACAAAGTTATTTAAGACAAGAATCGGAAGTTGGTTGTGGTTAGTTTTTGTGGTTAACAGCATGTCACCATTATTTTTAGTCTGTTACGCACTTGCACAGTAATGCCCTTCTTGCAAACAGGGACTTCTTTTAAAACTCTGCATGTCTGTTGTTGTTGTTGTTGTTATCGAGCGCCCGTCAGAAACACGGTTCAAAAACCGGTTGGTACAAGAAGCGGGCAATTTCCCATTATTCTGGTGTTGACACTTACACTTCAACACATGCTTGTCTGACATCATGGCTTATGAATGCAATGCTTTTTAAATTCCAGCTGCGAGACACTGAGTGTAGTGGAAAAAGTGCGTGGGGGGTTTTGGTATAGTCTTATCCATTTCACGTCCATGTATGTATAAGTCTGTTAATCCCTTTGTGAGTGGATGCATGCCTCATAGGCCGTCTTTCTTGAGTCCATAACAAGGCCTCATCTGAAGCAAGTGGAAATGCCTGTTCCTGCGTTGCTCGGATAAGAACACTGGCCTGCCAAATGGCCTCTTAAAAAACAACTCATTTCTGCGAGCCCCCTGTGACTGTGGTGGACACAATGAGGACCATTCAGCTGGTCTGAGCCGCCATGGGCAGAAGCTTCTGCTGCCATTTAGGCCATTCAGCTGAACCCGATGTTTGTGTGTACATTGGAATGAGCCGCCTCCATATGAAGAGAAGGGAATGGCCGCTGACTGGTCATACTTGAGAAGATGACACGCAGTGTGTATTTCTACTGGGAGTGCTCGCCCTCCCATCTCAATACTGGTCCAGAGGTAAAAGTTCATGTCTGGTTCATCCCTGCATCCAGCCTCCCTGGTTGATATCGCCTATCGTCTGTCGAGTTTGCTGGAGAGAAATCGCTGACCCAAGCAAAATTCTGCACAGATGAGTTTTTGGTCTGTTGGTTAGCAGCTGATGCTCCGTGCCAAAGTGATGTTTTGACATTCCAATACAACTGGAAATGATTGGCAGTTCCTCCCAGTCTGCTTCTGAGCGCTTTCTAGTGCGTGGAGTGCACTTGTTCATATGTGTGTGGGGTCACTGTCTGCTTGCATCTCTGATCAGTATGCGGAGAGTCTTCTTTTCTGGGCCAATCCTTTAGATGCAGCAAAGGAGGCTGCGTTCATATGTGTATTAAGGAGAGAAGGCCCTCAGCAGAGCATGTCAGCACTAATATGGACTAAGCTTTTATTAGCTACCTGCTTTCCTGACCTTAGTCATCAGTGACAGCATGTAGGGCGAAGCCTGATGAATCGTCAAGGAGGCCTCTCCTCCCATTTGTGGAAAAGCCCTTTAAACTCTTTCATTTTTACCCTCGGTCAAGCCGCAGCCCCATTTTTCCAAGCACTCTTTAAATGACTGTAACTCTATTACCGTTTTTGATAGAGACAAAATTCAAACAGTTCTGGTAAGAGGAGAAGGCAAGCTTTGCGGCTTTATTTGGTGTATCACCGTAGCACAAAGCATTCACAGTGTAAAGCTGTCTTACAGTGTGGGCTTCATGTTACCTGAACTACTCAACCATTTTCGGGCTAGAGAGAAAATTCTCTAAATTCCTGAAAGATGAGCATTATTAAATTAAATAGTCAAAAATATTTGTCCTGTACAATATTTGGGTCATAAAGTGTTAAAAATGCCTGTTTATTATTTATGAGTGTATTATACAGCAAACAGTTGTTTTTGTTAGACAGTCAAAAATGTGCTAAGTTTAAGGCAGATTAGAGACATGTGATGGATACTTCCTCAAACTGAAGAACATGTGTTGCAGTGCATGCGTTTTAAGGTGTCTTCTGCTTTGGTGCAAAAAGAGGAATAAGAGGCCCCTTACACTGGCTGGAAAGAAGAAATCTTTACCCAGATTTCATTTTTCAACTTCTTACTCCAATAGGCCTCTTACTACGTGCTGCATGCAGATGTTACGATGATCTCTTGCGAATAGCAGGTGGAAATGCAGTAAAATTGATACTATAAAGCTTTAGCAGCATATGACATGTATTTAAGTCTTTTGTTTAGTCAAGAGATAAAAGTACATTTACTGTACAATACATTAAAACCATGTCTGTCCACAAAGTACAATAAGACTGAGAGATTTGTCTGTCCCAATCCACAGGAGAAAGCTGTGTCTGTGCACGGTGAATATGGGACAGCTTAGTCTCTGCTTCAGGATAGTGCACACACATCCAGAAGTACAACCGACACTGCTCGTTGCCACAAAGCGTAACAACTATTTTGCACATATGTAAAATATCACAGGCTTTCTCTGTCAAAGCTGCGTGTGCAGATTTAAGTATCTCTGAATGTATTGCTAAAAGTGTGACCAAGAAAGAGACTGTTGTCTGGCAGATTTCTAGCTCTTTAAAAAGATTAATGAAGCCACCAAAGTGTCTAAAAAGGACACATTGCACTGCAGTGTAATTATGTTAAAGACTGATTATAAACAATAAAGATGGTTTATTTTCCAGCGCTGCTTACGACACTGCTTAGGTCATTCATCCAGTATTTCTTACGGCATTGGAATTGGATTTAAACAGTCTTGTGATTTTTCTTACCATGCTATAATTTTTGTGTTTACATGTTGTAGTGGATATTGCACAAGTTTGTGCTTGTGTTTGGTTTCTGTAGAGTACCTAGAAGGTCAGAATCCCAAAAGCTTTCATCTGCCTCCTTGTAGATTCAGAGCTGGGGCTTTTCATGTGGTAAGGGTCTTGTTCTGTTTGTGTGTAAACAGTATATTTGCACATGTGAATTTGACATAATACAGCTTCTGTGAATAGTTAATGATGAGCCTTTTCTCTCCTCTGGGCCTATAGTTGGCTGAATTATTTAAACGATCTCATTAAGTACCAGGACACCCTCACATAGTGGGGAGGGTGGAATTATGCCAGGGGCTGTATTGGCATCCCACTCAGCTTTTAAGACCTGAAGATCTTTGGTGTGAGAAAGTAACTTTTTTATTGTTGAAGATGCTTAACCTGTTGAGCGAGTTCACTTATGATGTGAGGTTGGGTTGAGCAATATGGCAGAAATCAACAACTAAATTATGCATGTGAGTTTGAGACTGAAATAACAAGATGAAACATGAAACATTCAATTTGATGTTCTTGGAAATAATTAATTATTACAGTTAGGAACCCAACCATAGCTCAGAAACAAAGAATAACACACTTACTTCATTTTAAGATCTTATTCATTGGCTTATTAATATATGTTGTAAAGCCAATAATAATATTGTAATATAAAAATACAGTGCTAATATTTGTTTGTGATATCAATACACTAACGTGGTCCTGTTAAATTACAGTATTGTGAAAAAGTCTTAAGTTTCTGCTCATTTCTTTATATTTTGTTAATAACATTGGAAACAGATGGACCGATTTGAAATGTGCAAACATGCATGGAAATACAGAGTTTGTAATTTTCAAGAGGCTTGAAAGACAGTATTTATTTTTCAACACAGCCTGAGCTCTCTTAGGGACGTTTTCTCCTTATTTCTTTAAGAAGTCTTCTGGCGTAGTTCTCCAGGCTTCTTAAAGGACATTTAAACCTCTTCTTTGGATACTGGCTGCCTTCAGATGATCCCACACCAGGCTCTCAGGAGGTCAGTCCATGACTGATAGTGAATCATTGTTTTTTTTTTTCTATCCAGGTATGTTTTTACTGCATTGGCAGTGCGTTTAAAGTAATTAACATGCTGAACAATGAAGCTGTTGCCAGTCGGATGCTTTCCAGATGGCACGGATAGAAATCTGATGGTGCTTTTTTATGTTAACGATTCTTTCAATTTTGACAAGATCAACAAAACCACTGTTTGAAACACAGCTCCACACCACCACAGAGCCTCCGCTGTAGATGCATGTAGACACTCAATGATGTACTGCTCTTTTGGCTAATAGCTCTTTAGGAATCAAGCTGTGTTGTCAGCCTGTGCTATCTTTGGTAGCTTTGGTAGATTTAACAACAGAAACAGGAACAAATGATGTGTTATAACAGTCTGTTATTCTTGTATTTTACATAGTGTCTATGTAGATACAAGATTTGTTCGTCCCTTGAATTAGGTACCTTTTTATGCTTGAATGATTCATAGATCAGTGTTATGTGGCTTAACAAAAAACATTCCTCTGAACAGTGTGGTACAAGGACTGGACTGAAAATACCAAAAGCTTTTGATGTTTTAATTAAAACTTTGATAGGTCTTCAAAAAGCCTGGAGAACTATTGCTCAAGATCACTTTAAAAATGACAAGAAAGGCTGGCTCCTTGGAAGCAACTTTTGCATCCTACTGGAGGAAAAAAAAGGACACACGAAAGCTGTCAAAATTTAGTATCTGACTTGAAGAGCTTATAACTGGGCTAGTCTTTGCCAGAAGTATAGCCAGATGTACTTTTATCAGCAAAAGGCATCAATAAATATATATCGATAGCAACAGAGGAAAGGGCTATTACCAAAAGATGGATTGCAAATGTAGTACCTGTCATAAATAACTGGATAGATGTGACAGTGGAAATGCACAACATAAAAAAGATGACTTTCTGTGTTAACCAAAAAATGAACATCTTTAAACAGCACCAGGAAATCTCAGACCAGACCTTGTTAAGATAATGAACAGAAGGCCCTGCTTTTTTTTCTTTGACTCTCTTTTTTCTTCTTCTTCTTTTCCCCCTGCAGCTATTTCATCTTGTCAAGGTGTGTCATCTACTTATTGTGTATTCTTGTGATTATATATTAATTTATATCTAAAATAATGTAAGATCAGACTGGTGGAAATGTATTTCTCCCTGGGTTTACAGGTGTGAGAGGACTCTGTTATCTTTTATTTCTGTAATTTGTTGGAAAACTTGAAATATAATGGTTGATCTTACCTTGTTTAAGGTATATGGGACAGATAATGGTTAACACTACAAAATATCCACATTTATGTGATAGGTAGCTTGTTTATGTATGTCAAGTTAAACCAACAGTATTTAGATAACATGTTTACAGACTAGACTCGCCTGCACCCTGTCTTGCTGTTGATTTGTGAGTCACTGCTATTAGGCGTGTCATCTACTCCAGGGCATAACAATCCACTGCAAAGTGAGTGAACCTGTTCAAGCCTTGGCTTTTATAGGCGTGATGCAAACTCTGAGTCATCATAAGGAAAGAATGAATGGTGATTTGATCATATCAGGTCCGTTATAGGCCTGCCAATTCACCTTTAACCAACTTTGTCTAACTGAAGGTGATGGTCAGGCACTTTTTCCCCCTCTGTGCCCCGCAGAGCAAGTCCCGTGACACACCTGGTGTTGCTCACTAATATACTCTGTGATCTGTGTGTGATCGGCTCATGGAAATTAAAGTTGTTTCTTTTCTGTGGTGGTGTCAGTTTGAGAGTTAATGCAGAGCCCTTCCAATCTATCGCTAGTATATATCCACTGCCCAGTGAGCCACGTGACCGTGCCAGTGCTCAAGAATGCTCTTGTGAATATAAATAGACCTGGCTGGCAAGACAAATTCTCTTTCATGCCTGAGGAGGAGAAAACAAGCATCTCTTTGACACAAAAGCTCCCCCATTATTGCAGTGGAGGCCACCCTCTCGAAATCCTTCGGAGTCATTCCTAATTGTGTGTGTGTTTATGTGTGTCTTTCGCGCTGAGACTGATTTTCCTGGCTAGTAGACATCAGCCAGTGGCAAACTCATCCACGAGCGACCAACTGGCTGGTTGGCTGCTACATGTGGGTCACTGTTACGCCTGTGGGTTGTGTGTGAAATACCGGAGCCTCTTCGGGGCTGCCCTCTTTGGGCCAATCAGCCTTCTTTCTGACTCCCACAGAAAGTTGTTAAAAGTGTGATAATTGTTAACCCCACTGATTTTAGTAGTCTTGAGCATGTTACCTGCTAATGGTTAGCAGTAAAGCTGAGCAAGTGCAAGTTTATTGGTGTGTGTTCTTACCATGCAAGCAGCTACTGGCTTCACAGCATGCCAGTAAGCCATGAAAATAACACTTTAGTTTATGATGATCTGTTGTTTAAACCAAACATATAAAATAGTGATTTTCTAAATAGTTTTTGGACCTTACAAAATGTTAAAATACACACACACATATATATATATATATATATATATATATATATATATATGTATAGACAAAAGGATGCTTATAACCCTGCATTTTTTATTATCTGGCAACACATTTATGCTCTCTATATGCTGTAGTTAACAATGGTGAAATATTCACAGCCTGATATCAAGTGCTATAAAGTGTGAACCACAGTGGACAATAATATTTTTTTTAATAATGTAGTGTGGATATTTCGGCTTGGTGAAGTAGTTGTATACCAAATCCACAAAAGTGTGCTTTTTGTGAATTTTAAAGTTTAGGTAGCTACTTTGATAACTCTTCTTGCTAAGACTGATTACTATAGTCATGAATGCTAAAGGAGCATTTTGGATATTTCTTCAAAATTTTGTTTTATTCCTAATATTCCTAATAAAGGGACATTTACAGGATTGTTGGTTGGAAATGGTACCAAAGTACAGTATTACCTTAATAATCATCCAGCCCACTATGACCACTAACCCGGTGCCTCATGTTATCCAGGATCTCTGTTTCTATCTCATTGACTCTGCCTCTCACTGTGGCTCTTCAGCTGATCAGCCACAGCTGATCATTGCAGCCCTTTAAAGTGGGTGTGAGGAACACGAGGTATTTTCTCAGCAGCTGACCAGTTTCTATATATGAAATCGCAGGGCTGCCTCACAGGAAGGGCTGATGGGAAACCAGAGTTCAGTGGTAATCCAGTCCTGCTGTAAGTGTACAATGAAAGTTTCCAAAAGGTCAGTTGCCATATTTTTTTTTGTTTTGTTTTGTTTTGTTCTTTTGGAAATGTGCCTCACATTTCAACAGTCCCCTTCCTAATACTTGAGCAGAGCCAAAGCGTTATCAAAAATTCCCAATGAGTAAGTCCTCAGGAAGCCCCCACAACAACCTGATGATTATCTCTCCTCTTGGCCCCACAGCACACATTGTGCTGGAGCTTGGCTTGTAGGCATAGACCCGTTTAATTCGAGTCTCTAGAGAGCGAGGTAAAACAAAGGCCTTGAAAACACACTGAATGGGTGTGGCTTAGGCCTCTTAATCCCTGACTGTCAAT
>VUQR01023332.1:11839-33796 GCA_015108515.1 Hemichromis elongatus | reverse complement strand
AGCACCGTTGGTCGCGTAAGTCCATATATTACCTTTTATTGTCTTGAAAGGAAGTGCCAAGTTTATATTTTGAAACAGCTGCTGTTCTGGCAAGTTTGACCTTAGTCATTTCCTGGAGATGAGCTAAAATTGCTTGTGAGTCTTGAAGCATTGAACCTGCGTTGCTGAGAGCCTCTTATGTGAATATTGGAGCATATTTTGTAATGTTAGAGTCGAGACTGCCGAATAACACTGAGTAATATTTTTCAAACATTAATCCCAGTGGGTAGCCTCGTTTTAAAGTGGCTTTGTGTCATGTGTTGCATACTCCCACAAAGAGTGACAACGCACTGATGACTGTTGAGATTGTGGTGATACAGTATTCCCCACAATAACCAATGCAACATCTCTTTTAGACTCCGATCATGTGCAGACTTGATGGTGTACACACCTCGAGACGGCAGATAGTTACTGTCAGATGGGGGCTGTCATTAAAGTTTGAACGTCATGTCTGGTTCGTCCCTGCTGATGAATGCGTTTAAAAAAAAAATATTAAGGCAATATTTTTCTATATCATACAACAACAATGAAACCACCACCACTATCAAGTCAGAATAATGTTTTCAGTATAGTCATTTTGACCTTGTTGGCTGAGATCAGCCCATCTTCCAATAAAATCACTGGCCAATGATGCTATTTAGTGTCTTCCAGCTGCGACACATCACTTTCACGCTGACTATTTTTCCTAAGTGTAATGTTGAGCCTAAAGACTTTAGAGCAGTGAGGTTTTAGAATTTAGAAAGCGTCTAAAATATTCTGTTTTTGTTGGCTGAGCTTGATGAGTGTGGTGGTTTTTCAAATGCTGTTTAGAGGAATCAGAACCACATCAGTTTCACTTGCTTGTCTTTTCCTTCACTGACCACACTCTAATCCCATACCTGCCCTCGGTTTTGGTGATCGCCGCTTCTCACAGCCCTTCCACTGTGACCTTCAACTTTCAGTTTCATTTGAAGTGAGTTATTGTCACTGCTTTTTTTGTGGATTTTAGAGCTTGACAGGCGTTTAGACAACCTGTTTTCATCACAGTGCGTGCTCGCTGTTTTTACACGTTCTGTGAGTGTTGCACATTTGTTGAGCGTCTTCCACAGACTGAGAGCCATCGTCTTTAGAGCGGCGATAGATTTGCATCTTGATGGCAGCCTCTTTAATGCTTGTGAATGGTGGGTGGTATGAGGTCAGGACCGTGAGCTGTCCAGAGAGTGGAATGTAGGCAATAAGGTCTGCGGTTTTGTGTTAAGCGCTGGACTCAGCACCCAGAATCAAAGCGTTTCTCAAAGGCCGCTCATGGCTTGTTATGAGATTATAATATTGATTTAATGAGGCCGTTTCCTGCCTAACATTACTCCTCCTGCATTAACGTCCTCCTTTGAACCATGAGCTATTAGGTGTAGTCGATGAGCAAATTCTGCACGTGTCATCTAGAGGTAGATACAATATAAAGAGTATATTGCTGAGCAATATATATATAAGTGTGTATGTTATATGTGTAGGTGAACAGAAGACTCAGATGACACTTGAGCTGATGTGCTCAGTGACCCTCGGGTCAGGTCCATCCCACACTTCTGACCCCTGTTTATCTTCACTAGACACTGCTGCAGTGAAACCTGATACCTCTAAATTCACTTTCACCACTCAATACCCTGTGGTTACCCAGCAATGCTGAAAAACTAGTCTATTATGCAGTTTGCTAGCCAGGATGCCTCTGTCTAAATACGCTTCTTTTCTCTTTTTATTCTCTTCACAGTGGAGTGAATTCAAAGTCAAAGTCAAGCTGCTGACTTGATTGCACTCACTTCATGGTGCTATGAAAATTTATACCACTGACTCGGTCCTTTACACGGCAGACATTATGACTTGACGGACTAGAAAAAGCTCAGTCACTCACTTTCTTTAGACTGTTCAAGTAGTTCATGTCAGTGTGAGAAAGAATTAGTGCGAAAAGACACAAGGTTTTCTATTTAAAACTTCTGAAAGTAAACCATATGCTGTAGTGCTAGCTTACAGGCGTTACTTGTTACTTTAAATTTACTGTTTAGGTGCCCATTATTTATTGTAGGATCATTTGTGTCACCACATGTGCATATGTTGTGTTTTGTTTTAAAAGGTTGGCTTTCTTGCTCATGGTTAAATCAAAACATAAAATGTGAAGTTGGAGCCAAAGAGCGGTTGACTCAGCTTAATGTAAAGACAGGATGTTGGGTAACTTCCTGCTGGTTCTCTCAAAAATGTCTGATAACAACCATTTCTCACTTTCTAACGAGAGTTTATTTGGTAGGCCTGTCTGAACGTATAGCGAGTATTGCTAAACCTTGCATAGTTGATTTAAGGTATCAGCTTATAATCCTTACCCAAGCACCATAGACCATCGTGGCATACGAATGACTGGAATGTGTGCAGCACATAACAGCACGAATTGCCACAAATTCGCCTCTATAATGTGGGAAAAAGACATGGGACAGCAGTGTGGTTGTGCAAAAAAGTCTTAGATTCAAAGTGTTTGCATATGACTATTGGTTGTGTTTGGGTACTTTGTTTTCCTCCCACATGCACGTTAGGTTAATTGGTGACTCTAAATTGGTTATAAGTATGAAGCTTAGCATGAATGGCCCGTTTCTCTGGGTTAGCCATTTGATAGAGTTGGAAAATACACCCAGACCACAGGGTGCATCTAATGTCTTACCAGAATAACTGTAGTGGATGATATTTAACGTCTTGACTGGTGTCGGTATATAAGATGGCTTTTATGGATGACAGTGTTTGTTTAATCTGTTCTCACATACACATTAGTCTAATTGTCATTTTATATATAAAATTTTTTTAAGATGAAAGGTTTAGAAGAAACAGAAGGAGAGAGAAGTACTACATTAGTATTATAAATCGCCTATAACTGACAAACGCTTGGCACAGCATCCGCTTTAACTGGTGGCCCACAACAATGACACCTTCAAAGTCTGCCTATAAAACTGTATATTAATAAATGATTAAGCTAGTCTTTATCCACCTGTGTAGTTGCTGTAGGTTTTACAGTTCATGGCAGGGGTAGCAAGCTAATCTGACCAGAAATCAGCCTGGCATGTGGCCTTGGTCTCACTCAGTTATGCATAGACCTGTTAGTTGAAAGCTTATTGCAGTTCTAGTCTGCCTAAGTGTAAGTGTAAGTGAGGACAACCTACATTAACCTTTGCTGCTTACTAACAAACAGCTCACTTGTGCTCGTCTGACGTCAGTTTCTCTGACTCTGCAAGCTGTCCTCTCAGTTGTTTGCCAGCCTTATCACTTTGATGAAGTAATGTGATATGAATGCATCTATACAACAACTATTTTTCACTGCCAAGATTATACAGCCGTCCTGTGATGATCTAGAAGGAAACGGCATGACCCAAATTAGTGTGGGTAGTACATTAACAGTAGCAAGATTAAAATGAAGAAGGAACCGTCTTGCTTATGGAGAAGAATAAAAGAAAATGTACTGTCTTTTTTTTGTTTTGGTTTTCTGATAGCTTTTATTGCTACAACGGTTCCCAGCTCAAAACTCAAAGCTGGATAAAGAACATTTGATCTGCCAGCAAAAAATGTACAATGTTATAGAAGTAATAGAGGAAGTAGGGCTCTAAACTCAAGCACAGGATGAATGCTTTAAAAGCGAGGAAACACTTGTTTTATTTCTTTGGATAAATTCAGTTTCAGGATGCTGACTGTTCAGTGTTATTGTTTCTTTTGTTTTTATCTTAATATTGCCAGCACTTTTGAGCTGAAGTGGATTTTTTTTAGTTTTGTTTTTTTCTCCTGTACAGGAAGGTCGGACTTCACCAAATGTTTAGGTACTTGATTTGGGTGTGTTTGAACTGGTTGTTGTGTTTCCGTGTGTGGGTGTGTTTCTTCACATGTTCGCATGTGTTTCTCAGGTATAAAGTTTGAAAGATGCGATTGCCTCACATTTGTTGTACTTAAACATTTGTCTATAACGAGGACTGCTGAATCTTTATCTTATCATTTTTTCTTTTCCCCTCTGTAATTTCCTGTGAGGCATACCTGTGTTACAAATATCACTACAGTGGTTTCACTTCCAGTTCTCAGTATGACGCACTTCTTCCGTTACATCCTCTTTGCTGGGCATTGCTTCATTATTTATTGGAAAATAGGTCTAACACATTGTTGATCTGTGAGAGCCACACACAAATTGTTCATTTGAACTAATCTGGACCAAGCACAGCCCAGCGGGCTTCTTTTATGTCTCACATTCGTTTTATTGAGATTTTTATAAGAATATGCCTTAGAAATGAAAGGGAAGGCATTATTAGATCTGTTGCCACAGACTGGAGCAGAGTGAAAGGCAATAAATAAAATATAAAATGAAATCTTTTTCAAATAAGTGTTGACAGCCCTAAATGTGTAGTGGTTAACGCATTCACCGTACACACAATAGATTCCACAAGATTGGAGATCAGGCAGAGACACAGACCAAGCTTATAACCCAAGAGTTATAAGATAGTGTGCTCCAAGTGCCAGTGCTAAGCCCGGATAAATGGAAGTGTTATGTCAGCAAGGGCATCCGGCGTGATTTCTGTGCCAAAACGTGAATCCATCCGCTGTGGTGATCCCTGGGAGGGAAAAAAGAGAGCTGAAATTACCTACTTACAATAGCACTGTACACTAAACTCTGTTATATATATATAATTAATTAGGCTGTTGTCATTTTTGGGTTGTATTTTTATAGGGTGCAATTTTTCATAAGACTTTCCCACACCTTGTATCGAATACGTTCACGTCATTAGGGACAGCTAGATAAAACTAAAGTAACTTAATACAACGCTCCTGCTAGGAATGTTCAGCTTTTCTCTAAACGGATTTAGTGAAGTGTTAAGTCAACAGTATGTATAATCACACTATAACCGTGGTATGTTCACTGGCCACTAGTACTGGGTTGGAGGTTTTGCTTTAGAGCTTATTTAATTCTTTGTGGCACAGATTCATCACAGGGCTGAGATTTTGACATGAAAGCATTGCGTAGTTGGTGTATTGACCAAAGAGTTTTTGGGGCTTTTGTTGCATTTACTTTAATGATTTTCCTAAATAGTTTTGTTTGAATCTATTATATGTCACGAGATCTTGTATTAAAATATAATAAGTTACACCTAAAGAAAGCTGCTTGAGCACTTATTTTCTGCATCATTCATTATTGGAAACATGTACATAAAAATCGTTCAGAAGATGATAACTAGCATATTTTGGCTACTGTTGCTCAATCGTGACTAGGCTGGGCAGTTTAACTGTCAGAGTTGCATTTTCCATCCAGCCAAACACAAACCGAATCCAGTCTCCAGTGGAGATTTTTGTCAAGAGAACGTACACTTATTCAGACCCTTACTAATCTGGACGGCAGTTCCCTTTAACTGCCCAGAGATCACTTCATCCTCCATGTCTGCCTGAAAACCCCCACGTGGACTCCCAGGGTCCCAGAGGAATCTTTGGCCTGGATTTGGAGTGGAAAAACATTGTGCTGGAAGCGGGAGGTTTATGTATTAGTGTTTTTGAATTCAGATATGAACCAAATATCTCCTGAGTGATAACTGATTGGTGTTAATACTAAAAAACTGTGATTTAACTGCTGGTAAAATAAAGAAAAAAACGACATTTAGTCAAGGATGCTTGTTGACATTCTAGATGGACAAACTTTACTGCCTTCAACTTTTTTTCTGTCTCTACGGATGGAGTGTGTGTGTGTGTGTGTGTGTTTGTGTATAATTATTTCTTTATTTCTTTATTTTGTATTTCTTTATATTTTTTCCCATATAAATATATATTTGTGTAACAATGCCTTTAAGAAAAATGAAGTCACAGTCCTCCTTTGTGTGTATTGTAATCCAAGTTTCTCTCCTCTGTTGTAGCTATTCCAGCTGTGTGTGTGTCTGTGTGTGTGCGCTGTGTGTTTGTTTTGGTGTTTGGGAGAGGACGCTGGTGCTCTAGTGTCACATCCAGTGTTTCTGCATGTCTCACGTATGTTTATGTCTATTTTGAATGTTTATATATACAGTATAAAAATCTTTGATAAATAATCATGCACACATAACTGTTTCACAAGTTGAGCTTTCATAAATCCAACGATAAGGGGCCTCAGGTTGTTCGTAGTGCTCCAAAACCTAAAGATTTTTCATTTATGATCAGTGAAAAGCAGCAGATCCACACAGCTAACATGCTGGACCGAGTGATGTTTTCAGTTTCCTTAAAAGAGTAAGTCAAATAATTTGCTGATTATCAAACAACACCGTTGTCACTCAGCCAAATCAATGAAAATGATAATCATTTCAAACCCAGTTAACAGTATTGAAATGAAATTAGTTTCATGGTATGCAAAGGGCACAGCAGTGGAACATTTATACTAGTCTCACTGATTCCCTTTTAGAGCATGCTCTATGGAAAATAGCTTCTTACATCTGCTTTAACTAATGACCAGGTGCCATTAAATGGCCTTGGTGTCATACTCATTCATTTGAATTTCCTGTCAAGTGCTATTTACCCATGTTCTCGGCACAGTCTGCCCATTGTTTTTGTGTCACTGCTCAGAGTCTCTATAAATAAGATCTTGTGGGTGACGTTAGTTCCTCCTTTCTCAGCCCCTGTGTTTATGTGTGTATTTACATGTAAATGTGCAGACTGTGGTTGTTGGTGTGCTGTTTTCCTTTTTTTTTCCTTTTTTTTTTGTAGTTTTCCTGTTTATCTCACAGTCATTTTCTCATGGTGGCCTTTATAGTTCAGCAACCTTTTGCCTTGCTATGTATTATTTGTTATATAGTGTAGTAACGGTGTTCTAGGTTAGCATCACTCTTGTCACCAAACTGTAAACCACAGGCAAACAAAGACACTTTTGTGCAGAGCAAACCGGTATCGCTGGCTAGAAGCACCACGGTTAGAAAACAGTCCTACACTGTACAGAGCCTTGTTTCAGACATTTGTGCCCCCATCCACACAAACGTCCAGACGGAGAGATATAATCTGTTAGGTTAGATGTAATCTCAGATTACAGATTAGGATCGAGCCCAAAATGTGAGCACTGGATGGTTTTCAAGATGTAAAAGCGGGGTTTTATTTACAGCTGTCTGTGTAATCCAGGTAGTTATCCTGTTTGAGTTTCATGGTTGTGTGCATTTATGGGTTGACAGGAAACCTGTCACATGCAGGTCTCTGTGTGCAACAGATAGTCAGGCAAGCGGAAATTGTGGGTGACAGTCATGTCACTTGCTAATCTGCTCACAGTAATTATAGAGATCTCTCGGTTGGGGAGGGGGCTTGAATACATATGGGTAAACAGGAGAGGATCCTTGGAGTTTGCGTTCTCTGTGACACAATCCATGTTTGATGAGATTACATCAGATTGTTGCAACATCCTCTACAGAGAAGTGAGCAAAACTAAACAAAAATACTGTCTCAGGGCCTTTTCTTCATAAATCATTAGCATGTGGACGCCTGGAGGCTTATCAGCTGATTCTTAAACCGTTAAGGACCCCCAACCATCCAACACACACACCTTATGCACTCTAATGTTGCCTTTGTTTATCTCTGTATCTGTGTGTGTGTGTGTGTGTCTGGATCAGGTTGATTGATGGGTGGGTGTTAACTGTTAAAATAGAGATTTATATATCAGCTGTTATCTCAGGGTTGAAGCTCAAGGCCACTATTTGGATTTTTCATTCATGAGAACTGTGCAGTGATTACAGGACAGAGGGAAACACTGGAATTAAAAAGCCCTTCACTGAGCCTCTGTTTTTCATGACCTAATGATTATCGTTTAAAGAGAAGAAATCTTGGCAGCAGTTGTGGCACTGATTGAAAGAGAGGCTGAGGCAGATGCTGACCTTGTTGCTTTAGTTTTATTTAAATATCTGATATAAAGTGCTGTTTCTGGATATTGGCAGCTGGAATTAAACTGCTTCCAATACAAACATCATCTCTTCCCGATTGGCCTGGACGTATACAGGAGGTTGTTTTTGGTTGTGATTTCTCTCAGTTTTTATGTTTTATTGTCTATTACCTCAATGCAGTGTGATCTTCTATGCGCACCTCTGTCCTTTCCAACCCACTGTCTGTGTTGACTTATACCATTTGTCATTACTCCTCATGTACTGACCATTAAGTGTTCTCTTTAACAGATCTAGTTTTTTCTTTGTATTTGAGGTAAAAAAAGAAAAAAGAAAAAAAAAGGGTTCCATTCATGGATAATAGTAATCCAAGAAACTACATTTTAGCTGTATCAGCTACAGACAGTCTGATGATTCAACATTTGAGCTGCTTGGAAGCCACTGGGAACAAATGTTATGTCATAAATGCTTAATGCCCGGCTATTTCATCAGTGAGAAATTTACTTTTCATGACGGTTTCAGTTCTTGGATTTGATTTGACATGGTCACGTGGCACACAGTGCTTTAGGCATCCATTGACTTCATAAGGTTCATAAGATTTTTTTCCCCCCTCGTTTTCGAGCATATGTCATGCTACATATAAGTCGAAATAACAACCAGGGCATTCTCCTGTGACCTCCTCCCAGGGAGGCTTTAGCAAAGAACCCACAGTAAAGCTATCATCTTTGTAAAAGTTTGAGGTTATATTTACAAATGATTAGAAATAACCCCCCAAAAAATTGCCTTTGCGTGTTGCTACCCGTCGGGGGCCATCAGAAAAACACCCTGACAACAAGATGAAGATGTGTGTCTATGGAGTGATGCATGGCGCACAAATAAACAGTTAATCTCCAAAAACACAAATGGCTCTAATGTGCTGGATCATAGCGGAGAATGCCAGTGCAGATTAAATTTGAAGTGCTCCGTAATGCCCTGCTGTGTCAGAAAAAGTTGTAGCTCTCTGCAGTTATCGGTGTAGCTGGGAATGCCATTCATGTGAGTGTGTTTATCCCCTTGGTGAACCCGCGCTGCCAGCTATTGGGAGATCAGCCCACTGTATGACTTGTCTTGAAGTCGGAGGTCAACAGCAGATATTTTAAAAGAAGACTCACCAGGTCACTGTCATCTGGTCTTGAATGAGCTCTGAAAACATCACAAGCAGCACGATTAACACATTAAAAAATAGTCGGTTAAAAAGTCTGGCTGCCAGGGGGAAGAATTGTGATAACTGATTATAGATGTGAGATTTGTCACACATTTACATACGCTCTTAAAGGCACATTCAATGCCGATACTGTGCCTCCATCACAGTATGCAGCGCAGGTTCAGCAGATCCTTGGATGAAATACGCATTCCTGGTTTGACATACTGACACACATCTCACAGAGAAGGCCTGTAGTGCCAGTACACCTCAGGCCCTGTCAGCATTCATTCTCTTGTGTGCTAAAGCACCCTTTAACCTGCCCCAGCTGTGTATACACATACACATGCACAGATACATTAGCTTCCTGCACCTCAGGGGAGTTTTTGGAACTATGAGCATGCTCTTTTGGCCAGTTGGCCCTCTCTGTTAGTATGGTGTTTTCCAATCAGCACATTCCTCTTTCTCTAGACAGACACAGTGAGAAGATTTTGGCAGCACACACACAGGGTGGGGTAATGCTCATATCCTGTCCCTTGACCTCAGATTACACACACGCACAGTTACTGTACTGTTTTTGTTCATGCTCACACTCAAAAACACCACATTCTTGCACTTAACACATGCAGCTTTTTCTCTGTTTTGAACCAGCTGTCACAGTCAGTCTTTAAACCCAGAGCTTTTCAGTGTCTTTCTTCCCACTGCCAGCCACATACTGTAGCTGGTGTGCCTGTGCCAATCCGTGCCTGTTGTACTTGCCCAACACCAGCACAGACTCTTTTCTGTCTGCGTTAATGACCGACGGTGCTCCGTCCATCTTTCCATCTCTTCCCCTTCTTCCCTCCCGGCACCAATTGGGCACCAGGACTGGGCTTGGCGTAACCTTGTCTCCGACAACAGTAACTGCTCCAGTCCACTACAATCAAGTTGCTGCTGATTACCTCGCTTGCATGTCTGCCCATGAGTGTTTTCCTGTGTATAAACAAGTGTGTAGCATGCCAGAGAGACGGAGAAACAAAGACTGCAACAAGTTGCTGTGTCTGAAAATTCAGCCTAGTGTGTGTGAACCCAGGCATGAACTCGAAGCTGAATGCTCGCCATCCCCATTTTTTTTTTCTCCCCTGCACAGAGGGAATGACAAAGCACTCGGCACTCAGTCACACACTCCCTTTCACTCTTAAACTGTTCAAGTTTGTTTTGTTGGCTTTTTCTCTGCAAATGTTATTCACTTTTACTTTGCTTCTCATAATATGAGTTTTGTGAAACCTCCAAATTTTATTGTAAGAATGAAAAAAAAAAAAGAAGTCTCATATTTAACCCATTCTGGCAGCACATACGCAGTCATAGAGGGGACTTCCTTTCTGATTCTCTTGTTTATACAAGCAAATCCCACACTCCAGTGGATGGTGACCAGAGTGAGAAAACTTTAAGGCAAAACACACTCTATCTCAGTCACACATGAAACTCCCCACCCAGTCCCGGCTTATCCAGCACACCTCCTTCCAGTCTCCCTGCTGAACCTTGGCTCACCGGTTCTCTCCCTATTTTCTTTCATTGTTGCTTAATGCACACACTGGTCTGCATTCCCTGTCGCTGCTGCCGGTGACTCACCGCCCCCCCCATCTGTACTCTCTGTAGGTCCCCCTCATTGTCGCGGGTCAGCGTGGAGGCGGTGTCAGGGGATTGAGGCTAAGCAGCCGTTTGGCGATTGGCACTTGACATATCATGCGGTGTTATCACTGGACACAGAAGAAGGCGACTAACAGAGAGAGTGTGGGAGATTGTAGCATTAGGATTGTTTGTGTTTTCAAGGGGAGTGTGTGTATGTATGGGTGTGTCTTTCATGCATGTTTGCTGCGTGAGCAGACTGTGTGTTTTGGGGTCCCAGTTAAATGGACTTTGTCAGGCCTGTGCAACTCTCTAGCACACTCTAGTATCACTGGGAGTCCTGCCAGGCCGAGGCCGAATGAGGAAGGGGTGGTGCTGGGTCTACAGTGGGAAAAGGTCGGGAGCGATAAATGACCGAGTCCCGTGTGAAACCGGCTCACATGGCTTCCTCTTTTGCTTTGCTTACCATCCCAACTATTCCCAATGTTTTGGCATTGTTCTCTGCCTAGTTACGTGCTGCTAGCTGGAATTATATTTGGGTTTCATAGCCAGCAGGCATGTTTATTCACTGGGGCTAATGCAAGGCCAAACAATGGCGTTATCTCTTCGCCTTGTTGTAAATGGACTTAGCTGTCAACATGTGGAGTTCAGTGGATTTGGTTTAAAGTGGATTATTATTATGACTCAACCCTCTGAAAATGTATTAGTGAAAGCAGAGGCTGTACATGTGTCTGTGAGTCTGTGTGCACGCAGTTGTCTGGAGTTTGTGTGGTAATTATGACTAACCTAACAGTTTGGTGTTGCTGTCCTCTCTCCTAGGTGACATCACGCAGAAGGGCTATGAGAAGAAGAGAGCCAAGCTTCTGGCCTCCTACATCTCCCATTTGCCAAGTAAGACCAGTTCTTCTTCTGCTCTTGGAGTTTTTTCATCTCACATTAAAGCCTTCCTTCTTCATTTTCTCCAGTTGTTGTTTGTTTTCTCCATCTCCCCTGTCAGCAATGTTATTGTTGTTCAGTCTGAAAAGCAAAACAAAGCTAGATTGCATAAGAAGATTGCTCAAATTTACATTTCAGCTGATTATTCTTTCACATCTGAAAAGAACAACAGAGGGGAAAATCGATTGTTTATGTCGTATTGTAGTTTTTTCCCCCCCCCCAGTTCTTTGACAAGAAACTTTGCTGACTTCTAAGTGTGATTGTCTTTGTCCACGTTAGCAACATAATTTCTGGCTTTCTGTGGCACTCTAGTGGCCAAAGTGAGAACTGCACATAAGGCAACCACCGATGCATAAATATCTTTAATAACTGCATCACTATAGGAAAGCCACAGATGAACAAACCCATAGTTCCTGTCAGAGTTTCTGCTGTATTTAGTGCGTGTCCAGTAAATGTGATACATTCTGAAACTGGTTTCGGTTTACAGCAGTGGGGAAGTACTAAAGCTTCTTTGTGTTACTGTGTGTCAGACAAACTGATTTGTCTGTCAGCTTCCTCAAGCAGGGGTGTGGCGTTTCCTTTGGAAAAAATTGCACCATGCTAGCAACTGCATGAAAAAAAAAATCTTTCTTGATGTATCACTCTAAGCTATTTAAAAGAAAAAGAGAGCACCACTACACTTCCCTTTTCTCGAGTTTAACCTTGCTTTGTTTTGGCTTGTGCTGCCAAAACATTTCTGCATTTGCACACAAAGTTTGTTTGCTAATCTAGATCTCATTTGGATAATACTTTTTTTTTACTTGAATGAAATTCTCATTTTTTGTGACTTTTTTTGCTTTCATTTGACTTTTGCTGGCAGCTTGCTTTAAATGTCAGAGCATACACCAGAAAGCTTTGAATCTTCGGGGGTGACCTTGTGCTCCTCCACTGGTCCTGTTATCCCTCAAAACCATCATCTCCTCCGGGACTCAGTTCCCCAGTTCCCTCTGGGAGGAAAAGACAGTTGACTAAAAATATAAATGTAACCCAGTTTCATGTTCTCTGTTAGCAGTATAACTTGAATCAGTCAAGTACATGTCCTTATTTCACTGTTCACAGGCTCTGTATGAGGCTAATTTTGGAGCGCTTCAGAGAAGGTCATATAATATTTATGCCTACACGTTGCTGTAATAGCATTATGTAAAGCAAAAGTGTGCTCTGTTTCTCTGAATTTCCTCATGTTAGATTGTTTGTTTTGCTTTTATTAATGTTCCCCTAAATATAGACTTTTATTGACTTGTCACATGCCGGGCTCTGTTCTGTAGATGTGGATCTGCCTCTACCAGATGTGCAGCTTTCCCCGAGCCGCAGTGCCGACCCTAGCCCCAGTCCAGAGGCCCCGGGCCCCTCCACCTCTTCAGCCTCCAGACACCATCGTTCACACCGCAGTGGAGGCGCCAGAGACGAGCGCTACAGATCAGGTATGCAGCACAAAATTCACTAGAAAATTTTACATCATGGAGTTTACAAAATGACCATGAGATATGTGGTCATTTTGGGATTTAAAGAGTTTCTTTGATTTTAAGAATGAAGGTACAGAGTGGAATAAATGCAAACAATTCAAGTCATTGTTTTAACTTTAATTGTTGAAACAATTATAGAATTTCATTTATTTGGGATTTTCTCCAATCCACACTGAGTCAAAAGTATACATACATGCTTATATACACACATACATACATACACTACCTCAGCAAGTTGTTCTTTGCTTTTTCGTAGCCAACAACAAGCTTCTGGAATAATTCTGGCTGGATATTTGACCCTTCATCTTGGCAGAACTTATATATGTATATAATAATCCACAAATTTTCAACAGGGTTAAGGTCAGGGTTTAATGTTGGATCGCATAACCTGGTGCTCCAGCAGTTTCCATTTCATGGCAGGCTGCAGCCTTAGTGGTTCCTGGGCTGTTCCTAAACATCCTTATAAATTACATCTCATCCGAGGGTGGCAGAAATTTCTCCATTAGACCTTATTAACATCTGTAAATTCTCCTTAGAAATCTTCACTGAGTTACTTGGATTTTTCCATTTTCCAAAAATTCATCATTCTAATGAGTGCCATTAATCACGATCACTAACGAGAAGTTAACAGGTTTTGGCCTTGTCAGGTTGAGACATAGTAAGTCCTTCAGTACCAATTATTAAAAGACTTAAATAAGTTTGTGTTTATATTTGAGCCTGGTATTTTGACCACATGTGGATAAATTCAAACTTGCATCAAAATTCATCTTTAAAGTTATTAAAGATGTTTGCTGTACAATCATTCTATCCAGTAAAAATAACAGTTCAAAGAAGTAATTCTAAAATTACCATGAGATTCATGCCCATGATGACTGAATATAAAGCAGCAATTTTTAATTTGGTTTTCTTTGTTTGTCTCACTCTGGTTATTCTTCTTTTTTTTTGCAGACATCCATACAGAAGCTGTGCAGGCAGCACTGGCCAAGCACAAAGAGGAGAAAATGGCACTTCCCATGCCAACCAAGAGGCGCTCAGCCTTTGTTCAATCTCCCATAGATACCTGCACACCTCCAGGTAAGCTTGGTTCCTCCCACTCTGAGATCAGATTGTTGTTAGGGATTGTAGCACCTAAAAAAACAGAAAACATTAAAAATTATTGAATTATAATTTTTTCATGTTTTCCTCTTACTCTTAGACACATCTTCTGCATCAGAGGATGAAGGCTCACTGCGCAGAAAGGCAGCACTCAGTGCAGTACTAGCTCAGACCCTGCAGAGCCCCGACTACTGGATCAACCGCTCCGTCCAAAGCTCTTCCACATCCTCATCTGCTTCCTCCACCCTCTCCCATGGAGAGCCCAAGACTCAGCCACAGCCCCAGCCTCAGCCTGCTGCTTCCTTGTTAGCTGACGTACTAGCCCACACACGCATTGGTAAACTGTCCTGATGGAAAACTCCCACCGTTAATCCATAAATCCCAGTGATAATGTCACTGACAATAATGCTATTTTTTCTCCACCCAAACAGAAAACAGTGTCCCCCCAGATGTGACGACCTCTGCTTCTCAAGACAGAGGGTCCAGGGTGGACCTTCCCCCAGCAGTCAGGGGCATGAGCCGTGGACAGAGCCGCTCCAGCATGCTGGATACTGCTGACGGTACAGTCACTTACGCTAGAATGTCTGCTAACGTCTGGCTATGCTATAAATATGTATAAAGGTTTATGTTTCTGCTAAAATGGGAAGAAACTGCAAAAGTATTCTTCATTTTCTGAAATATTTGGAATCTGGGTGACTGTCATTTGGTTCTTTACTCATTTCAAGCAGTTCAGTCATTTTCATATTCTAATCATTACAGCGGAGGATTTATTTCTGTTTTGCATTGACTGTGTGGTTCGAAGTATTGCAGTGAGAAAAGTGATTGAATGTGTTCCAATCAACATATAATCTACCCATGTTCATCCTCAGTCACCTTCAACATCATCCTCATTTCACTGTGTGGTGAATGCTGCTAATGACAGATATTTTGTGTTCTTTCTTTTGGGTCCATTAATCCTGTACCTGTCTTGACTTTGATTTAAAAAAGGAAAAAGAAAAGGTAATATACATCGAACCTGGGGAAGGGGAGGGATGCTGAAGAGGCCCCAAGTAGCTTGCTTTCCATCCTGATATCTTTCTTTATGTTTGTCTCGTGCTGTAGGTGTAGAAGTAGAACTCTTCCTTTATAGTATTTTCCTAAAAAAAATTGTCCACTCTGTGTCTCCTCGAGTGCAAATTTCCCTTTCAAATTTTTCCTGCTGCTGATTCTGTTCCTGACTGTGCTAGTGCGTAGGACGCTGCCTGTGTGAGCGAGCGAGTGTGTGTTAAAGTAGAGATTCATGTTTGAATAAACTTGCATATGTGGGTGTCTGCATGTCATTGTTTGTTTGCATATGTTGGTGACGGCGGCCGCTCTCGGTGTTTGTCCAGGCGTGCCTGTCAGCAGCAGGGTGTCCACTAAGATCCAGCAGCTGTTGAACACACTCAAACGTCCCAAAAGACCACCGCTCAGCGAATTCTTCCTCGATGACTCTGAGGAAATCGTAGAAGGTGTGGCACATAACACAATATGTGATGCTTGATTTTTACTGTTCTGCGTATTACAGCATCTTATTGGTTGTTTTGAAAAGGGTTTTCTCTCTTGTGACATCAGTGTTACAGCGTTGTATTCAGTACTCATAGTTTCTTTCTTGCCAATTTTCATACCTAGTTCCCCAACCGGACCCCAACACCCCGAAGCCTGAGGGACGTCAAATCATCCCAGTGAAGGGGGAGCCCCTCGGAGTCGTCAGTAACTGGCCTCCTGCCCTGCAGGCTGCCCTTGCCCGCTGGGGGGCCACCCAGGCCAAGAGCCCTGCCCTCACTGCCTTGGACATCACTGGCAAACCACTCTACACACTCACATATGGTGAGCGACACGTTGCCTTGTAGGAATATTAAAGTAGATTTTGAGGCACAAAAATGGGCGTTTGTATTGTTGTGTCCAGTCTATAAATGCCAGGTATATTTTTTGCATATGAGCTGGATCAAAGGAAGAAATATTTGTTGGCCCGAGTAGAACAACTCCCACATTACATTGCCTCCAGTGTGGACCCATAGTGGGTTGGGAAGTTAAGCAATCATGGAACAGTTATGCAACAATAATACACAGTAATTTAACAGTAAGAAATCTGGCCTTTAAAAACAAGATGACTTTTATCTTCTCCCTTTTTTTCCCCCCCTCAACCTGCATAGGTAAATTGTGGAGTCGCAGTCTGAAACTGGCCTATACTCTTCTGAATAAACTGGGCACAAAGACTGAGCCCGTCCTTCAACCTGGAGATCGAGTAAGAGTTTATCAGTCATTTTTTCCTAAGTAAACTGTAAAACAGCATGAAGAGGAAAATCATTTTCTCTGCATCTTAGGTGGCGTTGGTGTATCCAAACAGTGACCCTGGCATGTTCTGGGTGGCCTTTTATGGCTGTCTGTTAGCTGAAGTCATCCCTGTTCCTATTGAGGTGCCGCTGTCCCGACAGGTAAATACACCTGTTTTCATGGCAGTTGTTCTGTGGGATTTCTGAGAAAGACTGCACACGTTTAGGACCAAACTCATGGTTATTATTTTCTTTAGTTATCACAGTTTTGTCTGCTTTCCTGACCTAACCATTTTTTCATAGGATGCAGGCAGCCAGCAGATTGGCTTCCTGTTGGGCAGCTGTGGTGTGAGTTTGGCGCTGACCAGTGAGGTGTGTCTTAAAGGGCTGCCCAAGACACAAAATGGAGAGATCATCCAGTTCAAAGGTCAGCAAGACTAAACTACCTCTGCTAATACTGCTGGCTCATCAGAAGTCATCACTGTCTGAGTTTCTTTGGGAGCCGTTAAATGAAGTCCAATAAATATCACAATGAAAAGAATTTTCAATATGATATTTATTGGCCCATGTAGGGTCAGAATGGGTCACTTGAAGGGCCATGGTCAGCTTCAAGTATTAGCTGTTTTACCTTTGGCTTTGAAATGTACAGGTTGGAAGCTGGATGCTGTCATTTTATTGCAATATTAGTATAATTAATGCAGCTGAATACATGTCCTTTATTCCTGACAGCTGTAATTTTGTGTGTGCTCCATGTTCTTTGTGTCTGCGTGTTGCAGGTTGGCCAAGGATGAAATGGGTAGTGACCGACACTAAGTACCTGACCAAACCATCCAAAGACTGGCAGCCTCACATTCCCACTGCCAACACAGACACCGCCTACATAGAGGTAGGCAGTTCAATGCATTTCTAATTTCTGCATTCTAATTTAGATTAAATCGGTTTATCTTTAATAAACTGTTATATGTTCAGTTATTTATCTTCTAAAACTCGCACACTATTATTTGACTGTAATATTAATTGTGACATGTTGTTGACGTGTGTGTGTGTCTGTGTGTGTTTCCCGCTAAAGTACAAAGCGAGTAAGGAGGGAACAGTGATGGGAGTCGCTGTGTCCAAAATCGCCATGCTGACTCACTGTCAAGCTTTGACTCAAGCCTGTAACTACTGTGAAGGTCAGAGACTATAATAAACTGTATGTAACTTTGTGCACTGTAAGCTGGTGAACGGACTCATCTGCTCATGTGTTTTCTATCTTAGGGGAGACACTGGTCAACGTGTTGGACTGTAAGAAGGATATGGGCTTGTGGCATGGCGTCTTAACGGTGAGACTGGATGTTTAGTTTTCTGTTGCTGACTAGATACCGTTCATTACTTTGGTGTGTGGTACAGTATGTTATTGACAATGTTGTTGTTTTTTTTTTTTTTCTTGCCTGCAGAGTGTCATGAACAGAATTCACACCATTACTGTGCCATATGCTGTCATGAAGGCCTGTCCCATGTCCTGGGTGCAAAGGGTTCACATTCATAAAGGTTGAGCCGAATGTTCTTACTTTTATACTCCATATTCTTATAGTTTTACAATGTTTGCTTAGTTAATATGCAATGTTTAAAACTAAGTATTTTACAGACTGCTACGGTAAAAATAATTTTAGAAAATAATAATAAAAAAGGTGAAGAGAAGAGTAGAGAAACAATGCTTCAGGGATTTTTTTCTTACCCTTTCACAGCACGTGTAGCCTTGGTGAAGTGCCGTGACCTCCACTGGGCCATGATGGCCCATAAAGAACAGAAAGACATCAACTTGTCTTCAATACGCATGCTTATAGTAGCTGATGGAGCCAACCCATGTGAGTAACTCGTGTAATAAACAGTCACTATACACGGCCATTTCAAAATGTCGCGCTGTGAGTTTAAGCTGCTTTCACCTACTTTTGTTAACGTTTTCATCCTTTCTTTACCCTCAGGGTCTGTGTCCTCGTGTGATGCTTTCCTGAATGTGTTCCAGTCTCACGGTCTGAAGCCTGAGGTCATTTGTCCGTGTGCCACCTCTCCCGAGGCCCTGACCGTGGCCATCCGCAGGTACGACGTGAACCACGCGAACAGAGAGATAAACGGAGAGACATGCTTTTCACACATACAGGGATACGATCTCCACTCAACATGTCATCTATTCTTAAATCATCTTTAAAAAAGGGGAGATATAATGTTCACATTGCATAGTGACAAGCAACACAGTGTTACAAGCATTAAGTGTTCCTTAACGACTTCCAGTTTGTCACTGAGAAGTTTTAAAAAACTGGTACTTGCACACTTTTTGCTGGCTTTTCTATGCATTAGCAGACCTCAGCAGTACGTTAGCTTTCTGTTGCTTCTTGTTTTTGCTTTCACCAGGTCACTTCTCTTTTTTTTAGTTCAGGCTAAATTAATTTCTCTAAGAACAAAATTTATACAATTAAATTTAATTTCCTGTATTGAAAATGCATGAAATCTGTAAATAATAATAGGCATGCAGCAATTACTTGCATGTAGTATGGGTCATGAAAATGAAAAATACATTATTAAAAATAAAGAGTTAAAAGCATGTACATGTTTTTGTTTTGTTTTGTTTTTTTACCTTTTACAGGCCAGGTGCACGAGGTGCTCCGCTGCCAGCCAGGGCCATCCTGTCCATGGGTGGGCTGAGCCACGGAGTGATCCGGGTGAATACAGAAGACAAGAACTCCGCTCTGACTGTACAGGATGTGGGTCACATTATGCCTGGAGGTTAGCCACAATTGTTAGGTGTAATTGGCAGTGCAGAGGTGCAGCAGCTGTCACATCTTTGCTGTGCATTCTTACTGTACAGCCTATACTGTATCTATGTAAATCTCATGTTTTGACCTGTTTTTGTTCGTTTCAGCCCTGATGTGCATTGTGAAACCAGATGGATCTCCTCAGCTGTGCAAGACAGATGAGATAGGAGAGATCGTGATCAACTCCCGTGCTGGAGGCACCATGTACTACGGCCTGCCGGGTGTCACCAAAAACACATTTGAGGTCTGTCACGGGTTTGCTATTGTCACACAGATTAAAGCTTTGTACCAACATTTACTTTTAAAATTGTAATTGTTGGTGATATAAAAGGTGTAACATAATTTGGCTTTTGAATTAGTAGAATGAGCCATATTATGAAGTTTACATCAATCTCTGTATGGCCCTGCTAGAATGAGCTCGGACCCTACTTGTTTGACCTTGTGAATTTAAAACATGGACCCATGGGAGAGGAATACTAATTTAAAATTGCCCACTAGATGGAGCCACAGACATCACTGAATAATTGCATTATTATTATTATTTCCTCATTTACTAATAAAATGCTTCAAAGACTTCATGGGGTTGAAATATTGTCCCATTATTTTTTATTAAAAAGCCCCACTAAGTGTTTTTTCTGGCTTATACTATATGGTACTAATACAACTGCAGTATTTAGTATACCCTTGAAATGCAATGCTGTGCTGTATTTATGACACTAGTCTTTCTAATCTGTGCTAACTTCTAGGTGATTCCAGTAAACCAAGCTGGAGCGCCCGTTGGAGAAATTCCCTTCACTCGCACTGGCCTGCTTGGATTCGTGGGACCGGTAGATTGCACATAGTCAATTACAGTAGTTCCAGTACTCTGCAATTTGGATGTCTGTGCTGAGTTAAATATGTCTGCTCCACAGGGGAGTCTGGTATTTGTTGTGGGGAAGATTGAGGGGCTCCTGATGGTGAGCGGGCGACGGCACAATGCAGACGACCTGGTGGCCACGGCGCTAGCAGTGGAGCCTGTCAAAACAGTTTACAGAGGGAGGTGAGACACTGACAGGCCGCTGTGAACCACAGGGAGGGTTCACTGTGCTCTCAGTGTGTGTTCATGCATTACATTACCTTCATAATGCACACTGAGTAAGAATATTCTAGCGACACATGCATGTGAGCAAGGATAATTTAGCAGTATTTAATTGGTAATTAGGAAAAATCCCTTAAGCATCCTGCAGCTTCTGCTGGTTACTTTGCACTCAGTGTTCTGTTGGCCTCTGTGCAGGATCGCAGTGTTTTCTGTGACGGTGTTTTATGATGAGAGGATAGTGATTGTGGCAGAGCAGAGGCCTGATGCCAGTGAAGAAGACAGCTTCCAGTGGATGAGTCGAGTGCTGCAGGTGAATCATACACACACACATATCGTCCTGATTAATATTATTTGAATATGCTACTTTTTTATTTTGTTGTCTTTGTATTTTGCTGTGCACACTTTAACACTGTAACAGCTCTACATCAGTAACCAGCTTACATATTTCAATTCCATTTCACTGTCGTTAATAAAGGAAAGCAATAAGGTGTCAAAAATGTACTCACATTTATATAGAGAGAAAGAAAACAAACCATCTTTTCTCATGGGGAAATGTTATGTTATACTGTTTTAACGTGTACTTGATGCATCTTCCATCTTCAGGCCATCGACAGTATCCACCAGGTTGGCCTGTACTGTCTCGCACTCGTCCCAGCCAACACCCTCCCAAAGACGCCTCTGGGAGGCATCCACATCTGTGAAACCAAGCAGAACTTTTTGGAGGGAAACCTTCACCCCTGTAATATCCTCATGTGCCCACACACCTGTGTTACAAACCTACCCAAGCCCCGGCAGAAACAGCCAGGTGGGTTGTCTTAGACATTATGGAATCGTGCTTGTAAACGATATAAAGCTGCAGCATGGCAGTTGAAAGTTTGTCGTTGTGTAACCACCTCTTGGTTGTTTCCCATCTCCTCAGTGGACGTTGGTCCAGCTTCAATGCTGGTTGGAAACTTAGTGGCAGGGAAACGGATCGCCCAGGCTATAGGGAGAGAGCTGGGCTTGGTGGAGGACCAGGATCTCATTCGAAAGGTACTGCCACACAGACCAAACCACGCTTTGACTACACCAACTTCATTTATATGAGGTCTAGAAGTGGATGTAGAACAGTGCAGCACAGTTGTTCATTAGTTTAATTTGTAGGAGTTTGAATTGCCTTAATATATAAAGAAGTCAGTGTCTACGATGTGTACAACACCTGCACGGTGAGACCATTAATAAAAGATTTGCACACTATAGCAAAACTGCAGTGGTTGCTTAAGATAACAGACGATTAATGACCATTTACATTTATATAACAATATTATAAGCTGAACTTCTTTAGATTTTGGCTATAAAAATGCTTAATTCATGCAGTAAATGATGCAGGAAAATTATTAAATTCTTTAATAATTTTAATGTCAAACCTGTTCAAATTAAACTGGTAAGGTAAACTGATCTGTAAATATGCCTTTAATGCAGGTTTAATGAGTTTGTCAGGCAGTATGACTGCTGATGCCTTATCCTAAATCTCTGTTGTTGTTCTGCCTTTACTTTGCTTGGGTTGGGCTTTAGCTCTGTATGTGGCCCACCATGAT
>VUQR01023332.1:0-11819 GCA_015108515.1 Hemichromis elongatus | reverse complement strand
CGGCCCCCCCCCCCCCCCTTGCCCCCCCCCCCCCCGCCTCTTTGCTCATGCTGCTTCTGTCAGTCAGCTGTGATAACCTGACGGCCACCAGGTACAGCTTAGCCCAGCGAGATGACCGTGCAGGCTAGTTTCCTTGTCCAGCAGAGGTCCACACATTAAAACTAATATAAAGCAGCACATTACAATTGAAGTCACATTCTACATTCATCAGGGCTTATTTAATAGTCCCACGTCGCCATCTTCGTTAAGACTGGAGTTGGCCAGCAGCCTGCTGCAGCTTTGCCAGACCTAAAAGTCAGCAATGAATTAAAAGACATTGATCTCCTCTGAGTGAGAGGATATTTCTTATCTTTTGCAAAATGTGCAAGTGCAAGGCTTAGGCAATTATGATCTGTCACTTAGCATATATAACAGCGGAAGATGTTCTAATAATATACTGTGATGTACTATACATATATCCTGTAAATTAGTACGAATTAGAATATTAATTAGACGTGAACCTCTGCTTGCTGTGTTCACTGTGCCGCTCCCACGTGTAGCATGGCTTTATGAGTTACCAGGGCAGGTGGTCTGCATGATGTGACTCCTCACTCATTGTTGACCAGAGCACGACGTGTTGCGTGACTGAGTGAGTGGGTGGCACAAACGATTACGTTTCAAGTGTCTGACGGTGCAATACTGCTATATATACCTGTACGTCTAGGTGGTGTTATCTATACTTGTTTTTTTAATGTTTATTTTTTATGTGCTGCTTAGTGGTCAACTGGCTTCTGTCTTTAAAGGGATTCTTTACTTTCAGGTCCTGTCCTTGTGTGTCTGGTGCGCTGCTTCCTTAGCTTTTTGACACCACAGATTGAGAGGCTAATGACATTAATATATTAATAGTTCTATTGATACTCATATATGTAACTGTAAGAATGGACACTATAAGCTCTCGTGAAGTACCTTTATTTGAGAAACAGCATTCTGGTGTAGCAGAAACCTTTTTTTTCTTTAAGTTATTAAAGTTGTCGTGACCCCTTTTGTCTTAAAGGCCCAGAGCTTGCTGGTTTGTGGCTCCAGTTTGTCTCTTTCCTAGTGCAGATGGTCCCAGCATGACCTTTCACAATATAAAAAACCCAAATTCTCTGGACACCTCTGTGCTCCTGTTGCATCACACAGCGTCCTTGATGTGCTTTAAAGTGTTTTCTGTTTGAATTTAACAAATCTGTCGAAGACTCAGATTATTTATTTATTTGTTATTTTAAGGACAGGCTTTATAATGTTTTTCTCTTTAATCACTTTTAAGTACATTATTATTTGCCTACAGTGCCGCTTTGTGTAATTATATCTGTGCATTAAAACATTGTATGTGTGTTTAATCATCCATCTGTGATGCTTATGTAATGAGCGATTCCTTTCTGTGCCTTTTCAGCACCAGTTCTTGTCTGAAGCTCTGCAGTGGAGAGCCCAAATGGACCCTGACCATGTTCTATATGTGCTGCTCAATGCTAAGGTAGGCTAGACAGACACGCAAACGCAAGCGTGCATACAGTAAACGTGAGAAACGTGCGCACACGTGTCGTGCACAATTACTTTTCTTTTTAAATGGTGCCACTCTGTAAACGGTGATCCATTTTGTTGTATGAGATCATCTGTACCAGCACTGTTTTTGCTCTAGGGGGTAGCAGTGTGCACAGCAACTTGTGCTCAGCTACACAAGAGAGCAGAGAAAATCACAGCTACCCTGATGGAGAGAGGTGGTCTCAACACAGGAGACAACGTGGTGCTGCTTTATCCCCCGGGTACGCACGCCGTTATTATACGTTTCATCTTTTTTTAGTTTGTCATATTTAATAAAATGTAGAAGTGCTGTTGTTTACTTTAACGGCGTTGTAGATCACCAGGTTCCCGTCTCATACTTCTGCAGGTATTGACCTGATAGCTGCCTTCTATGGCTGTCTCTACGCGGGGGTCATCCCTGTGACTGTGAGGCCGCCCCACCCACAGAATCTGGCTGCTACTCTACCCACTGTCCGCATGATCATTGACGTGAGTGCACTTCACCACGGCAAATTTTCTACTCAAATACTTCCACAGTATAATGGAGTAATGTATGTGTAACTATTTGAGTACATTAAGTATTTGAACTGTCTTTGTGTCTATTCTACCTTAAAGAGCTCTTTTAAAGATCAGCACACCTGAAGCACTCGGTTTTCATTTTCTTTTTTTCACTTTATTTTGTAATACTATATCCAAAACTAGTAGTTCACAATGAGAACGCAGTTATGTGTGTCTTTCTAATGCAAATCCATCACAGTTATTCCCATTTTTCTGAAAATCAAGCTGCTTATAAAGACAGACAGCAACAGAGACAAATACACAGTTAAATTATTACCAAACGTTATGACATAGCGCTGTCCATACTGGATCACTGTCAGGTACTGAAATATGTATCGCTAACCTTAAAACTTATATGAAACTTTTCTTTTTTTTAAGCCACCACCTTAATAAACTATCACATCAAAGGAAGTGCCCCTCACTAATGAAATGAATACTTCTGTTTACCACTATAACTGATTTCCCTGGGGCAAAGCAAATGAAATTGGGCTTTACTTTGGAGATCAATGAAATATCAATATCTAAATGCTTCACATGAATCTTTGGCCCTAAACGACCACATCTGTGCTTTCTGTTGTGTGCCACAGGTGAGCAAAGCAGCCTGCATCCTCACCACTCAGCCTCTCATGAGGATCCTCAGGTCCAGGGAGGCGGCTGCCAGCGTCAATGTCAAAACGTGGCCCACGATCATTGATACAGGTGACTGAATTAGGAAAGACTTTGGTCTTACAGCTTTATTGTGCACGACAGTGGATGCTAGCAGGTTTAGCTTGAAAAAGTGTTATTGTTTTCACCACAAGCTGTCCTGTTTGTGGTTTGGCTAACTTCAGACATGTACAGTCTCCGGTCTCAGTTATTTTAAGCTCTTATTTCTGAAGAAAAGCGTGTTGCAATGAGTTAAAAATAAAAGTATAGATTTTTAATATGTGCATTGAAAGGATAAAATTACACGTGAAATTATATCATCTTTCCTTTCAGACAGATTAATATCAGACTGTAGCATTAAGAGCAAGATGTATTAGCAAGAAGTATTTGATTTATTTTGTCCAATAAAGAAATAATATAAATTCACTTCTCTCTCCTCACAGATGATCTTCCAAGAAAGCGGCCTCCACACATATACAAACCTCCTACAGCTGAGATGCTAGCCTATCTGGACTTCAGTGTGTCCACCACAGGCATGCTGACTGGAGTCAAGGTAGATTACCACCACAAATCTTGTATATCTTCCAAAAATAATAATAACAAACAGAAAAGACTGTGATTTGATTTATTTTTTAAAGACTATGAATTTCTTTAGCCAGAAAAATGTACATTTTCTGCTTTTGTGTCTTCTCTTGGATGTCTGACCTTTAGATAACTAGTCTAGTTCAGTTTGTTGACAACACAATTAGGACATGGAGCTTCAGATCCATGGACACAGAGACTAGTGCAATGTTAGTAGTTACATATACAATATTTTTATATTTACACAGTCACGGACAAAAATACTTGGTAGTTGCACAAATTATGCTTGTTTTTTTGTTGTTTTGTTTGTTTTTATGATATAGTGAAGGATATCTGTGCAGTTAAAATGACATTTAATTTTTTTTTTAATTGATTAATAAATCAAATTTATGCCAACAGTCAGTATTTACAGTGTGCTGACAATTTGGGATGCTGGATATCAGTCTCTGGGCCAAATCCTGATTAATGCTGATCCGTTCCTACCTCATCGGTATTTGAGTTATTTTTTTTTTTGTGGGCTTCTGCTTATTCACGCACTTTTTAAGGGCTGACCATAGATTCTTGATCTCATTAAGATCTGGGGAGTTTCCTGACTGTGGCTCCGAAATGTTAATTTGATGATCTCAGAGCCACTAAGTTATCACTTCTGCCTTGAGACATGGTGCTGGAGACATCCATCATGCTGGAAAATGCACAAAGCATTAAAGTGCTCCTTTAGTGGAGGAGGAAGTTATTCTTTGAGGATGGTTTTAGTGTGGTGTGGTCAGTCAGAAGCCCACAAACTGCAGTCAGCTTTGAGCATTGCTAAAGCGGGAATTGGCCCAGAAGCTAATGTCCAACTTGCCACAGAGAATAGCAGAACTTATTAGAAGAAGGACCTCTAAGTACCGTTTTAAGGTATTGAAATAATGCTAATGAGGTGAAGATTAATGGAGTGAGTCTGGTGGATTTCTTAAAAGTTTCTCTGTTTCTTCAGATGTCTCACGCTGCGGTTAGTACTCTGTGCCGCTCCATTAAACTGCAGTGTGAGCTCTACTCCTCACGCCAAGTAGCCATCTGCCTGGACCCATACTGTGGCCTGGGCTTTGTCCTGTGGTGCCTCTCCAGGTAATTCCAACACAAACATACAGACACAATGCCATTATTCATGTAACATACAGCTTTGCTGTTGTTGACAGTGTGTTTTCTCTCATTTCCAGTGTTTACTCAGGTCACCAGTCCATCCTTATCCCTCCCCTGGAGCTGGAGAGCTCGCTGCCCGTGTGGCTGAGCACACTCAGTCAGTACAAGATCAGAGACACCTTTTGCTCATATTCTGTCATGGAGCTCTGCACCAAAGGCCTGGGTACCCAGACGGAGATGCTGAAGGTCACAAACACACTCGCATAATCTCCAGATGTGGTTCCTCAACTTAGATTACTGTGCTGTCATTTCTGTCGTGACTCTGACAAACAACAAAGTGATAAATTACTTTATGACAGAAAATATTACTGCTGTGAAAATGAGTAATATTTTCTGTCACAGGCTTTAAAAATTATTCATTCAGGCAGATTACCTGTTTAGGAAGCGAGTATGCTAATTAAGTCGATTGTATGTTTACATGTTTCATATCTGTTTTAAAGTCATTATGTGTCTCTGTCTGTGCTTACTTTATTTTATCCTTTATCTGTCCTCACTCTATTTTCATTCTACTTTGGATGAAAATTTTCAATAATGCACAGTCCATGTTTGTGTCAAGCTACAGTCTACACCTGTTAAAAGTGAGTAACCTTTAGCTGTTCGTGTCTGCAGGCGCGTGGTCTGAACCTGTCGTGCGTGCGGAGCTGTGTGGTGATAGCAGAGGAGCGTCCTCGCCTCGCTCTCACGCAGTCCTTTTCCAAGCTCTTCAAAGACCTCGGCCTGTCACCTCGGGCCGTCAGCACCGCCTTCGGCTCAAGGGTCAACCTAGCCATCTGCCTGCAGGTTGGTTTCGCAAATACGCTGTCATATGAGGACATTTTGGCCCAAATAAGGCATTTTTTTTAGTTCTGCTCAACAGTGAATGAACTTATAATAATAACTTATTCATGTAATGTAAGCTAAGAAACTTCAGGCTTGTTCCAGTTTTTAATGTGTTACCCTGTTTTCTCCCCTCTCTGCATCACTAGGGCACTGCTGGTCCAGACCCCTCCACTGTCTATGTTGACATGAAGTCCCTGCGTCACGACAGGTAAGGCTGAAGAGTCTCATAGCAGCTCATGTGTTGCAGCTGGTGGGCGACACCAGAAAGACTGACAGGCTTGTCTTTTCTTTGTGTCCCTCAGGGTGAGGCTAGTGGAAAGAGGAGCGCCACAGAGTCTTCCACTCATGGAGTCGGGCACTGTAAGTATTGATCACTGACTGGTAAAACTCACTTATGTGATGCTCACTGTGGCCACAGAACCAGAGTACTAAAAGAGTTGGTTAAAGCTTTCTTAAAGTGAAATTCTCCTCTCATTTCCTCCACGAAGATCCTACCAGGAGTGAGAGTCATCATAGTAAACCCAGAGACCAGAGGCCCACTGGGAGACTCGCATCTTGGGGAGGTGAGTGGGCAGACATCTGATTTCACCTGCGTGGGGTGAAGGAAGAGGACAGCAGTCAAAGATTTATTTTATCTTGATTTTTAGTCAAATTTCTCTCATGTTGTCAAAATTTAGCAAAGTAATCCAGAAAGTCTTTTTTTTGTTTTTGTTTTGCACCTTCTTTCCCTTTGTGCAGATTTGGGTGAACAGCCCACACAACGCCAGTGGCTACTACACCATCTATGGGGAGGAGAGCCTGCAGGCAGACCACTTCAACACAAGGCTCAGCTTTGGGGAGCCCCAAACTCTGTGGGCCAGGACCAGCTACTTGGGTTTCATCAAGAGAACAGAGCTGCTGGATGCAAGTGGAGGTGAGAGGACATTTGATTCGTGACATTGCAATAATGTAATAATGACTTGGAGGAGCAATTGGTGTTAAAATCTAAACACTTGGTTGTAATGAAAGTTTTCATAACAAATGCATCACAACACTGGACCCTAATCTATTAAAGGTACCGATTCCATAGTTGTGGTCAGACTTTTAACACAAGACACTTTCTATCATAGAAACTGTAAATAATCACATAGTTTTCTGTTCCCACTGCAGATCGCCATGATGCATTGTTTGTGGTGGGCTCCCTGGATGAAACGCTGGAGTTGAGGGGGCTGCGTTATCACCCCATTGACATCGAGACGTCTGTGTCCCGCGCCCACCGCAGCATCGCAGAGAGGTGAGGAGCAGCAGATGTGCACTTAACTTCGTGTTTTTGATCCTGGTAGCAAACAATAACAAAAACCTGAATTCTTCTCACTTCTTGCGCCACAGTGCCGTGTTTACGTGGACCAACCTGCTGGTAGTGGTGGCGGAGCTCAGCGGCTCGGAGCAGGAGGCTTTGGACCTGGTGCCACTCGTCACCAACGTTGTCCTGGAGGAGCACCACCTGATCGTCGGAGTGGTGGTCATCGTGGACCCGGGGGTGATCCCCATAAACTCCCGGGGAGAGAAGCAGAGGATGCACCTGCGAGACTCCTTCCTGGCAGACCAACTGGACCCAATCTACGTGGCCTACAACATGTGAACACCCTTCACCAACTGATGCAGAAACCTGAGCCAGGCTCTGAGAACAGACGAGGGAGAAGGGCTTTGGGGACGTGTACAGTAGCAGCCCCGAAGTTAAAACCTCAGACACACCCATCGGAAACGCCAAACGGCGTGGGAACGCGAGAAACAACTCAAGTACTGTAACGACAACATGCTTCCCTCTCAGAAACTGTTCTGTCTTTACTTCCACCTGCTCGATTGCTGCAGCCCAGGTTCACTGAGATTTCTACTGTGGGGGCTGACATTTTCTCTGCTCCTGAAAGGTAGACGCACGTGTCGACTGGGAGAAATCCCATCATCCTTTTTTTTTCTTCTTTTTTTTTTGCATCCCACCTCTCCCTCATCAATCAAAGTCATATTTTTAGGATATTTTAATTACTCCCAGAAAAAGGAGAAAGGAATCCCCCCCTCCTTTTTTTTTTAATCCTGAACCATGCATGCTCATGTGTCAGATTTCTTCCTTTTTTTAAACCCGTCTAATCTTGAAGGTGCACTGGAACTTCTCCCCTTGCACTTTATGTCCTCGCACCTCGATTTCCTGTCTGTCCTGCCTCCCCCACCCCTCATGCCTGCTGCTGTCAAAAAGAGCAAATCCACATCAGTATTAAAAAGCACCACCAGCAAGCACAGCCCACAGCGGGCAGTTCTGACACAATTGCACACCAGGTGCACAGTGGTGTCCACTTTCCATCACATGCGATGTTTGCTGGCAGACGTAGTGTCGATAATGACAAAACAAAAATATCTTTAAAAAAAATAATGCTTGAATTACTCGTTAATGTGGGGAAAGAGACTTCATGAACCTGAGTAGTAAAGATAAAACAGATTCTTCATCTTCGGTGTGAGTAGGAGTCGTGGGTTAGATAGCTCGTATGATTGTGATAGTACTAATCTATTTTTTAAAAGCGCCAATTTTCAGAACAACTTTTGAAACTATAGTCGGTGTTTAGGTGTGCATGCCAGCTGGGAGTGCAGGTAACGTCTACATGCGGGCTCGAAACGAAAGGAAAACAAGCTTCGCAAGCCAAGGATTCTCACAGCAGTGATTTTGCTGCCTATGCTGAATGTTCAGGCTTTGTCACAGTTTTTGTGCCTCTCATGTAAAAGCATTCACAGCCTCCCGGCGCTCAACAAGAGTTGCTCTTAAATAAAGAAATAAGTACCCGGTGTTAATGGGGGACACTAAAAATACTCTGAAGTTATTCCCAGGCAACCTTCTGTTTGTCATCTATAGTCCTTTTAATCCATTTAATAGTGTGCAGTTAACTCTCTTTACTCTTTTTGTGTCAGCTAAAATGTTGTAAAGAAACAAATACGTATGACTATAAATGGCAGCAATGCCTTGTGCTGAACAAATTTAGCTACTTTTTAAAAATATTTTTGCCAGTATAGCTGAACATTTGGCACTTTTTTTGTTGTTGAGGAAATAGCTTGAGAACAGCGTTGTCTCTGTGTGAATGTGTAGTTTTTCTTACCGGGTATTTATTTTCTTTAAAAAAATCTTACAAACTTATGTGACTTCACCCATGAGAAGAACTTAACCGTGAGTGATTTGAAATTTGTCTGATCGCACCTTCAAGGTGGTCTCCTTGTGCACCCCAGAACAGCTAATGTGACACTCGCCGGTGCATTACAGCAAACACATTTTAGGCTGGATTTAGTTTTGTCGAAGAGGAAAACGCCTCAGGGATACAAATCTGGTAGGAACAGAGTTGGCACAGCCAGTGCAACAGTGAAGCTTTACAGTAGAATTTGCTGTTGTGATGTGCAGCTTTTGGGCCTGGATCCTTTGGTCTCATGAGCTGAAAACTATTGTTTGCTCTTTGGGTTGTAGCTGACACCCAGTTGGCTCAGTCTGACAGTTTTGCAGGGACATTTCTGTAACCTTAGGAAAGTAGGAGAGAGCAAAGAGCAGTTTAATCCAGGCTCCTGCAGCTGTTTTGGCAAATGGGCCACAAAGCTACAGCATCACCTGATGTGCAAAGGGAACTTCCAGGGAGAGATTCGAATGTACAAGGAGCACCGAACTAGAAAGTTGAGAGGTTTTTATGGTTTTCTTTTTGTGGGTGAAGTCTCCAAACTTCTTTATCAAAGTCAAATGTTTAGCTCTGTGGCTTTAATGTGACGTTAATACATCGGAGGCATAATCTGGAGATTGGCACCCTAGGCTTTGAAAACAATAGCAGACCAAAAAAAAGATAAAATTTCAACTTAAGGTCCAACTTTTCTGTGTAGGCTGTGCTCGAGGGCCGTTTTGTTCGGTTTCGCCTGGCTTGTCTGAGGTTCTGAAGTGAGCTGCTAGCTTTCAGTCTGTGTGTAGTTTTTCCACCTTATATCAAAGAACGTGTTTCATTTAGTGTCACAGCTGATTAGATAAATGTAGAAAATCTGAAGGCAAGTCGGTGCCTTTTACCATGGTGACATTTACAATAATGGACCATTGAATTTAAAAAAAAGCAAAACAAAAAGAAACAAAAAAAAATCAAGAATGAGGAGCGAACTTTGCCTTATTAAACCTGTGGAACTTCTGTACTTTTATTGCTTATTTAAAAAACAGTTTCACTGAATCTAAGCGAGAAATCGGACACCAGTTTGTAGCTCAAAACTCACTCGTACATCTTTTTATTAGAGGAAGGGTGGTGTTTTATGTTTGTGCTCATACCTTTCTGATTTTAACATAACCATCATTACTCAGACCCATTAATTCTGAATGTGGGCAACACAACAAAAAAAAAAAAGAAAGGAAGAAAATAAACCGGGAACAATCCGCAACAAACCTGTGATTTAAATTTTTTTTAAAAATTGCAGAACCCTCCTTTAAAAAGTGAAGTAATAAAGATGTCTGTATACTGTATTTTAGAGGTCAAATACTGTATTACTGGTGTTAATGTGTACATGAAAATGAATCTGTAGATAAAAAAAAAACAAACAAAAAAACTTGACTTGATCTTTCATACTTGACAGCATTTTTCTGCATTGTTATTATTTTAATGTTATCACATTGCAAGCAACAAAAAAAGGTTTCAGTGGGCAGGAACAAATGTGCACTTTCCCAATATCATTTTATGTGTGTGTGTGTGTGTGTGCGTGCGTGTGTGTGCGTGTGTGTTCAGCAGTGATATTTGGCTTTTATGGTGCAACAAGTTTTGTCTTTTGTAAGAAATTTCCCAAAATAGTAAACCTGTTTTGTTTTTTTGTTTTTTTTTCTTCTTTTTTTTTCCAATGTCGCCTCCACTGTATTTTTACTCTTTCCATCCAAAATTGGAATTTTAATGTATTTTCTAGGGATTTCATCAATATTTTCCTGATGCAATCTTTATCTGCAAGCAGCTGGTTCGATGTAGGAGCAGCTTTGTCGCACGTCGATTAAACCACTTTTCATTCGGTGACCGACAGCGACGGCGTGCATGCGAGCCAGTAAAATTGGAGTCACTCGTCTTCTGAGGTTTCTGAGGCTGCTGTGTGATTATTGCTTTGTCGCTACTGTTTCGCTCTGACAAGTTTTAATAAAGTTTTATAATTTCATGTTGGCCTTCAAGCCTTTTCAATAGACATTGGTGCTATTCAATAAGGGAAAGTTGACAGTTTTGTTCTCCAGTGTCATTACAAGAAGATGCCCTTTTGTGTGAAACTAAGTCATTCTTTTTCCATGCCAACATCTCTTCAATCACTCCATTCTTACATCATCGGTTCGGGATCTGATGGACAAAATACGCTCTGAATAATTTATGTGAGTTTTCATATTGTGTTGTGATGAATGGCGAACATTTCAAACCTCCAAAGTTGTCCTAAGCACAAAATGTAAATGTACCTGCGAGGTAATAAAATTAGGATCTTTTACATGTACACACAAACACAAAACCCCACAAACTCAAGGGCCCACAATGTATACCTCAGCAACTGTCTGTTCACTATGCATCGTCGAGCTGCAGCAGAGACATTCTCAACTGGTTAATGGTGCGATAACTTCTAACAACAACAACAAAAACAACATGTCTTACTTGACAAAAACACTGTCACTCTGTCATTTGATGTGTTTCATGTCAAATAATAATAAAAAAAATGCTTTGTCAGATTTGTCTTGTACTTTTTCTTCTTCTTTTCTTATCTATCTGCAACTAGCTGCTGTTTCAAGAAAGAAAATGGCATCTTCCTTCCAGCAGGTGTCAGTGTTTCTGCTCTGTGTGTGTTTGGGGGGGGGGGGTGTTTCTTAAAAATATTCACATCTAATAAAAAAAAAAGACATTTCTTTAATTGAACCAACAGATCATTAGTAGTCGATCAATGATCAACTAATCACAACAACTGTCATGTCAAGCACTTTATATTCTAAGGTAACAACCCTACAATATATAGGGAAAACTCCAATAATCACATGACCTCCTATTCTATTGGCAAGCATTTGGCAACAGTGGGAAGGAAAAACCTCCTTCTAGCAGGAAGAACCCTCTGGTAGAACAAGGCTAAGGGAAGGGCAAACTTCTACTGTGACCGTTAGGGAGTGAGGGGCTGCAGATGGGATAAAAAACACACTGTGGAAGAGATCCAGAGATTAATAATAAGTCTTGGCTAAATGCAGAGTGGTGTGTAAACACAAAGAGTGAAAAAGAACCAGTGAATCATGGGAAGACCCCAGCAGTCTAGGCCTACTGCAGTGTAACTAAGTAGCATCAGTAGTACTGATAGAAGCTGTGTATTCAGTTCCTCTTTTATTCAATAATTTTTTATATTAATACAAGAATAATTCAACTTCTGAATTATTCTTGTATTTCTTTTTTTTTTTTTCTTTTTTTTTTTTTTTTTTTTTTTTTTTTTTCTTTTTTTTTTTTTTTTTAATATATAATTTA